>QBDW01005291.1:0-75248 GCA_003261595.1 Maconellicoccus hirsutus | reverse complement strand
CCTGTAAATTACTTGTATTTACCCGCAAATTACTTGTATTTACCCGTAAATCACTCGTATTTACCCCTAAGTTACTTGTATTTACCCGTAAATTACTTATAATCACCCGTAAATTACTCGTATTTACCGGTAAATTACTTGTAAATCGCCAGTATTTACTCGTAATTACCTGTAAATTACTGATATCTACTGGTAAATTACAAGTAATTACATGTAAATCACAATATGTAATTACCTGTAATTACCCATTTCTGTCATTTTTTGGTTGATCAAACATGTTTTCAATCTCAAAAGCTAAAAAATTTTTTGGACCAATTCAATTTAAACGCGAATTTAATTAGTAATAAAATTTATGCCGGCAATAGCGATTTTTTCTCTCATCCTTTCCCCCTTAAATTTAAAAGGTCATAGGCTCTTTGCGTTGCACAGACCGCGCAAAAGAACAGATCAATTGCGTTAGAAGTATTATTTTATCAAAAATCGTTAGCACCATTACCCAAAAATCATTTCAAACCCCCTAACAAATAATTTCCAAAAAAAAATTATAATTCACAAAACTAATTACTTACAAAATTCAAACAAACATTAAATTACTGTACTGCGGATTCCTTCATTTCAATTCATGCAACAATCATACCACATTGCAATAATAATTGCCTAATCGAAAATTCGAAGGAGTCAGATAAATCATGAATCAGCCTGTATACATATACATTTTTTGGAAAATGTCAACAAAGCGTACATAACCACCACGCACCCCTCCTTCTTCATCCCTAACACCGCTTTCATCAAACCTTGACCCTCGAATCACCCCATCTCGATTATTCTCAACCTATGAAAATAATTTCAATAAATCTACCTTTTAAAACGAAACCTTGGTCGTTGAACACGATGACATTACCATTCGCCTCCGCCCCACGCTTTTTTTTCCACCTCGCTGAAAATCCAATTAAACGCCCAATTATAATTTATATTCTCCCTTCGAGCCTACCTTCGGCGATTCTCGAACCCTTAATAAACGTTCGGAATAAAACAAAACGAAGCATTAAAAACAAGCCTGCGATTGTTAGTAAAAAAAAAAAAACCTGAAAAATATATAGGGCATCATTTATACACTTCCTACCGAAAAGAACTTAACGACAAATTAACACGCCGAAGGACTACAACGGAGCGCTTCGTAACACGATGGAAAATCCTTAACAATCGAAATTCGAAAAAAAAATAAGGAAAACCAACTACATTATTTACATTAATTAGGCAATATACAAAAAAGAAAACATCACTCGGGCTAGTAATTTACATCGATGTAAGTAAATTGTCGTCGTGGTGAAGGGTAGAAAAAAGCATCGAAACAGCCACGAGGGGGCAAAGTACACGCAAGTACAAAAGACGAGGAAAACATTCCTGTACATAAAATCCATCGAACGAAGGGAAAACAAAAACTGAACGTGAAGTAATTCTTAAAATCTGTTAGGTTCGAAAAGGTACGGAGGCTTCATCGTCGATCTTTTATCTCGGCCGGGCTTTCTTTCGCCGTTACGTAATGAAATTAAAGCTGAATTAAGAAATCAAATGCAAGATACCTACTTTAACATCGGCGCTCATTTATATTTTAAATTTCAATTTAAAACAATACCAAAAGAAGAAAAAATATTCCGTAGACGAAGCAAAACTACAAAAAAACCGTTGGCACGTCGAAAAAACCTTTTTGTGAAAAGTGCGAATGAAAAAATAAAAAGAAACCCCCGTAACGCGAAATGCAAAGCGAAAAAAAAGCACAGAAAACACGAATCCGCGTAAAAAGCCTTATTTCGAATTCCACCAGACTAGATAATTATTACCGGTGACATTTTAATTCCAATTTCGTGATCATTACTAGCAGAAAGCTTTTGTGCTGTTTTCCACCCTCTTTCTGTCTCCCTCTAACGTCTCTTTGTCGGAGAGGTGTATTTTTTACTTGCCCCTTTTTCTCTTACCCCTTTTTATGCCTTTTCTCGATTTTTTGTTTCCCCGGACGCGGCGTCGTATTTTGCACGACGACTGCAAATGCAAAACGAGCTTCTCTTTGTTTGGTGGCTCGTCGTGCGTGTGTATTGCTTGTTTTTTTTTTCATTTAATGGATTTTTGTTTGACAATTCGACCATATTCGTCGTTCGGCAGCAGTTGTCGCCATAAGAGCGATGTCTTTTTTTCGCCTCGTGATTAGTAAGCGTCATGAGAGGAGTTTATTTCGAAATTACGCGATTCGCGGAAGTACCGAAAAAAAGAGTTAAAGTCCTTGGGTTCTACGAAAAAGGTCGTATATAATTTTTGGTCATCTTGAAAATTAAAGGCGCCGGAGCAAAATGAAAACTTGTAAGCTATACAACTCCTTTGATTCTCAAGTTATGCAAAAATGAGTTATTAAATTTATTGTAGATCTTATCGAGCCCAATGAAAAAAACTGTCGTAGTTTATTCACCAATTCTCATAGCAAGGAAGAGAAACCTCCGAAGAAAGAACTCCCACAGATGAAAAAAATCGAGACCCAAAACATTCGCACACATCGATGCTCGCGCTATTGTTAATAATACAAAGTGAACCCGATTTCAATTCACCACCTGCCAAAAGCTCTGTGCGCTATGTACGATACATATGCGTCTAGAGAGTCAAGACGGGGTAGAGGGCCGCGTAATCTTGAATTTCTCCACGAACACCCTACGGTATATGTAAGTACATGTATATAAGGTGAAAGTTTCTCGTAGGCTACCCTAATGGCGTCAATTTCGCGAAAGTTTGTAGCGACGAGTATAATCACCTCGTTCGACCCTATATTCGCAGGCTGCAGATGCGAAAGAAATTGGATAACGTCGATGTTTTCTTCGAAAGGATGAGAAATTCTTCGAGGTGCTCCCTTTCCGACCATTTTTTCTAATGCGAGTCGGTCAATTGAATTTGGAAATCTTCACGAGGTTTGAATCAGACAATAGACGGAACTAGTTTCATTTTTGTTTTTTATTACGTGAAGTAATTCGATATTGTTTTCAAGTACGAACAACTATGAAAATAATATGAATCGAAGGGGTTGTAATTCAATTTAGATTTTTGTACGCCTTTGCTTGTTTGTTGTTGTTAGAGATGATGTTAAGAGCTGGAAGAGTATGTTGGCGGAAAATTCGATTTCACAAACGTCGAGTAGGAAGCCAACATTAGGATGTACGGTACATGTGAATGAGGTTGTGGGTGTTGCTGCTATTTTCCTTTTTTCTGGTAATTATTCTCAAATTTACAAGTGTTCCGTTGAAAATATCTAATCTTTTAACTGTAAGCAACTTTGAAATTTTTCCAGCAATTTGCATTATTTCTAGGAATTTTAATTTAATGGTATAGAAATAATAAATATTTTTAGCATAGCTCAAAATCTGAAGGCGTTACACAACTTTATAAGTTTTATTTCGCTCTTAAACCTTTAGTTGTGAAGATATGGATCTTTTTGTGGATCTTTATGACACCAACATAATTTTACGTAGGTTGAGAACTGAAGGCGTTGGTATGACTTACAAGTTTTTATTTCATCCTGAAGCTTTCAATTTTGAAGATGGGCAAAAATATAACATGACTTTTTTAATAGAGTTCAATGAGAATTGCGAAAAAAACATGAATCAGCTTGCATATAAGTCCGCAACACAGTGTGACATTTTCATGTCACTCTGCGACGATGATGTTCATCATAACACGTCATTTGACACAAATGCCAGTCATCTATGACATGAACATGTCATCACAACATGCTCTATGACACGAACATGTCCTATGACATGAACATGTCACCACAACATGCTCTATGACACAAATATGTCATCACAACATGCCCTGTGACACGAACATGCCATCACAACATGCCATCACAACATGCTTTATGGCATGAGCATGCCATCACAACATGCTTTACGACATGAACATGTTATCACAACATGCCCTATGACACAAACATGTCATCACAACATGCCCTATGATACGAACATGTCATCACAACATGCCCTATGACATGAACATGTCATCACAACATGCCATCACAACATGCTTTATGGCATGAACATGTTATCACAACATGCCCTATGACACAAACATGTCATCACAACATGCCCTATGATACGAACATGTCATCACAACATGCCCTATGACATGAACATGTCATCACAACATGCCATCACAACATGCTTTATGGCATGAACATGTTATCACAACATGCCCTATGACACAAACATGTCATCACAACATGCCCTATGATACGAACATGTCATCACAACATGCCCTATGACACGAACATGTCATCACAACATGCCCTATGATACGAACATGTCCATCACAACATGCCCTATGACACGAACATGTCATCACAACATGCTCTATGACATGAAAACATCAAGATCGTCACTCATGACCATGACATGTCACCACGACAATCGCTCATCATCTATAACATCTTATGATGACTTGGAAAACGTGTATTTTTTGTTAAACATGAATTTACAATGCATTACATATTTTGAGAGCGACAAAATACTCAGCTGACATGTCATTACATGTCATCACAACACCTATCATCATGACACGTGTCCATGCATGTCATCATGACAACACCATAACATGCCATCAGAACGGGTTATTTGGGAATAAATCTGCATAATGTTCATGGCGTCTCTTAATGACTAGAAATTTCGCAGTAGGCAACACTTTTCGCATATTCACGTCAACAGAATACCCTGTATATTGCTGTAAACTTTGATGCATCTTTTCAGCACGCTTCGAATCCTCTCATAATGAATTTATTACAGAAAATCCTCAAATTAATTTTTTATCGTTTCAAGTAAAAAAAAAAACAAATTATAAACGCGTAAAAAAAATCCGCGAACCAACGAACAAGAAAATCTTCCATCAGACTAGAAGGAAAACCAAACAAGAGGGTGAAAAAAAACCGGAAAATTAAAGGTCCCAATCGAATAGAAAACAAGAGAGAACACATTACGGAGAAATTAATTGCAAAAAGTGCTCGTTTCCCGTCTAGCGTCGGTTAAACGAGAAAAACATTCGATAACTAATTAATTTGCCTCATCGAATATTCTTCCTTTAACATGCCCGAGCAAGACTCGCTACGTCGGCTTTTGATAAAAGGCGCAAACGTTCGCATAAACAATACTGCGAACGTATCGGTTGTTTAACGTACCTTAAACGCGATAAATGTATTAGTTTTGGCTATGCGAGGTGCACGTTAGGTACGTGCGGAATATAGAAGCGTGTAATCAGCATTTACCAATTATGTAGTAAAACCAAGTATAGCCACTTTGCCGTCTTCGCGTCGTAAAGTAGGTGAAATTTAATTATAACCTTTGCATCGCCGATAAAAGTGTACGAGTGTGAATGTAACGCGTTCATTTGGATATTTACGTTGCAAAAATATGTAGCTTTAGACAAACGAAGCTCTCGAATGCTGTAAACGTCCGGGTTATATTTTAATTCACGAAAAAACCCGAACAGAAGCTGCGATGGTTCAGCTTGTACTGCATCCACGTCGGTATACGTTTTTATAAAAAGCTAAACATCAGGCCGGAAAATTGCGCCGTCGTTAAAAGATTTGCCATTGTTAATCTCGGAATTGAGATTTACTTGGTAGAAGAAAACACACATAGTACATCATCGTTTTAACGGTTTACCCGCTTCGACGTTCTATGGAGCTGTGCAGTTCACCGTTGGCATGGCGTCGTGTATGTACACACACAGGCGCACCTTTGCACCTTTGAGTACGGGGAAGAGTTAAGACGAAATAGGAATTTTATAGATTAATTCGAAGACTATGTTTTCTTTAAATTAACCGCGACGCGGTGCGTTCCAAGGGAGAAGTATCTAAGATGGGGTAGAAGGCATTGCGTTGGATTTCATCGAAGAAAACCAAGAAATGTGTAATTTTATCGATAGCGCCTTGAATCGGGAGCTACAGTGTTAGTGGCGCATTGACGCCTGTATTTGAAGAGGCTGCAATTTGATTTGAAAATGTGTGTGTTTGTGTTTTTGGTTTCATAATTTGAGATTTGAAGGAGTATATATGACGAGGTAGTAATTTTTAATGCGTCGTGCCGCAAATTTCGCAGATGGAGGGAAATCGAAGAGGTTCTTTTTAGTAGACCTTTTAACGATCTTTAAAACGTGTTACGTTTGTACTTTGCATATGTATAAAATCGAAGGAGTTATGCTCCAGTAAAAATTTAAAAGCATGGTAACTCATTCAATTTTAAATTTACGTCATTTATTGCAATAGCTCATTTTGTAGAAGGTAAAATAACCTTTTTAATGAGTTATGTGCCTATTTCGTCTAAATGCCTATACTCAAAAAGGTCTTGAAACTTTTTCATCATCAAAACTCACAACTTTTCCAATTTGGGACAATCACTGAAGGTGATAGAAGTTTAAAAATACCGCAAGAAGAGTTATTTCAGGCGCAGATTCAGACCTGAATTTTAGGAGGGGAAATAGAATAATGTAGGGTAGTTTTATAAGGCCTGAGGTGGCTTGAGAAAAAAAAATTTTCAAACAAAAGTTGCAGCAAATTGAATGAGGAATATTTTTTATCCAAGTCATTTTTTTCGTCTCCTTAAATTTTGCCACAATTTACTAAAATAGTAAAAAAATGACTCATAGGGGCGTCTTTGTGAGATTTGGGGTGGTTGCGTAAAAAATTTGAAATAACTCAATTTTGCCCAACTCGAGAACTAAAATTACCTCTCGCTATGCGCTTCAACTCGGCTCCATTTAGTCACAAAAAAATGAATCAAGATGCATTCGAAAGGAAATTTAATGCTTTTTAATTTTGAAAATGACTATTTTCGCAAATTTACACCCTTTAATAAGCAATAAGTGCTTCCACATCGAAAAGCGGGTCATCGCTGACTAAACAGAGCACCTCAAAATCTCTTACCATTTTCCCATCTCCCACCATTAACACATGTATCAATGTGACTTCCCCCATTGGAAATTTTAGAAAAGAAAAAGAAAATATATGGATGGCTGAATAAGAAACATCAAAGTCCTTCTTCCTCCCTCCCCCTCTCGTCCAAGCCATATGATGCGACTTTTCCCCTTGGAAATTTTTGTAAAAGAAAAAACATGTCAGAAATAGTATAAATTGGAGAGGTTCCCAGGGCCTCGCGGATAATCACATTGGCCCCCAGATGGCTATAGTAAAAAATATTACTATTTTTCATAATAAAAAATAAACAAATAATGATGAAAAAATTATTAAAAGTAATAAATAATATAATTACATTCACAAGTAAAAACTTCAAATTAATGTCTTGATTATTTTTTCGCTCTAGCGCCTTCAATTTTCAAGGTAGACAAAAATGAGTTATTTACTATTTTGTAGAGCTTGAAGAGAGCTACAAAAAAAGGTCATAACTTTTTTGCATAACTTGGAAATTGAAGGCGTTGTACAGCGGGGAAATTCATAGTTCTGCATAGCTCCTTTGACTTAGATCTAAAAGAACTTCTAATGACAGATTTTTCACAATTGGACTACATCTAAGAACTGAATTGAAAAAAAATTTCCCAACCACTAAATTGAGGGAGTTATCCAAAGGTGAAAATATCATCAGGAGCGGAAAAGACCATCGAATACGTGTATCGCAATATTTACCAATCCAGCGGATCATCAAATCTGAAGAAACTAACAGAGGACATGCTCACCTCGGGGGAGACAAACCTAGCTATATACGGTCCTCACGTCTACACCCCTTCTACCTCTAGAAACACCGCTGAGATCTGATTTCACGTCACGTTGGCGCATTTCAAGACCTCAAAAAAAACAGCGCTACGAGACGTCGCGCTTCCAACGGCTGCTGGGATCACGTGAACACCCAAAGAGCTCGGCTTAGGTTTTACCTCGGAATATACATCATTATTACATAAAAGAGTATATACGAAAGAACGAATAAAGTGCAAGAATAGATAGACCGTAGGTGCCAAGTAATATATCTTACGTCGCAGACTGAAATGTAGCGAAGCTTTGTGTCTGCGAATGAAACCTTGATAGCGAGTCTCTGCGGACTTTCAGCTTAAAACCGGAGATTTGCTTTAAATTAGTGTCCGTCCGTTTATCCGTTACTGCCGCTGTTCACTTTATAACATATTTCGTTCCTTTATTGCGTTCGTTACCGTATTTTCTCTTCCTTTATTCTCTTTATTTTTTTCCCTCTTTCGGAGGCTGTATTTTTTTTTTCGTCGAGCATTTCACTCGGTACGTTTTCGCTGGTTTTTTCTTCCTTTTCTTAAATATGGCCCAATTCGTCAATTACCTTATACGTTGTTGGCGATTTCGGGCGAAGATAAAACGACGCGAATACACGTACCGAACTAGCTTTTAAATTACGATACACGACGAGAAAAGAAAAACCATATACGACTTCGGAGCAAATAAACTCGACACGAGTTTTTAAACAGCCTCGAAAAGCCTAGAAAACTTTCGCTGCCAAGTCGGACAAACGAGCGGTTAAACCCTCGAAACATCGAGCCAGCGGCGAAAGAAAAACAAAAAACTATCGCGATAATTCACGCGTACCCGGAATTACCGCGGATTAGCTTGCAAAAGGCTGCGAAAAAATTCCACAGTAAGCCGAAAAAACACGGAGAATCTGCGATATTCAATTCGCACAGTCGTGAGAACCACGCCGACCTATAATTATACGTCGACGGAAACCACCCAACCCTCTTCAAAATTATTAAACGACGATATTTTTCTTTCTATTTTTTTCGGCTTTCTAATCGATTCGGGTTTTTCATTCGTCTGTTTTTCCTTTGTTAAAAATACACCGCGTCGAATGCGAAGAAAAAAGAAAGCAATACGAATCCACCCGTAGGGCTTTCCATCGTCGTCGCAAATATTAAACAGAACTTGCTATTCCGCTACATAAATTCGCCGCAAATAAGTACCCATACCCAACGATAGGAAATATAATCCGTTCGCGTCGTCTACCACCGAAAAGCCCGAGCTCCGGCGCAAAATATGCAATGTTCGACCGATGATCCGTAAAATGAAAGATGTCCTCTATTCTTCGTAATATATATCATTTTTCTACTACGGTATTCTTCTCTACGCCCAGGCTGGCCAATTTCACCTTCGCAAAATAATACGCAGCGACGATGTTGGTTTATAGTTTTCGTATTTTCGCGCCTTTTTATCTTCTCTAACGATAAACCATAAATGCGAGTTATATGGTCAGTGTTGCATTGTATGGGAAATAAAAATAGATAAAATATGGCTTTTCTAATGAGAAAGTCGAATAAGGAAGGAATTACATCATTCGTTCATTAAGGCAGGTACGTATCGAGTAATTAAAGTTTATACATATTTTCAAAAAAATTACAAAATTCTTGCCATTGAATGAAACATTAAAAAAAAAATTGCATAGTTCTTTGACGTGAAAAGAACAAACAAATGCGACGATTTCACGACGAAAAATAAACAAGGGGGAAGTTTCGATATTTTGATTTTAATATTTCAGTCACGAGAATTTAGTTTAAATATATCGACTTCAATGTTTTCACATAATTTACGAGTTGAAATAATGATGACGAAATATGTACAAATTGAAAAATCAAAATCGAAATACGAAATATCAAAAAAAAATATCGATATTAACATATCAATATTTGTAAAAATGAATAAAAATCGATTTACAAAAATTGATAATTTATATCGAATTAATTGAAGTATTGAAATGCAAAAATTGAAAAGAAAGAAATCAAAATAGAATTATCAAAATCGATAGGTCGAAATTGAATAACCAAAATCGACGCCAAAACGTTAAAATCGAAATATAAAATTTACAGTATCAAAATCGAATTGAAATAATAAAATTGAATTATCGAAATCGAAATATCGAAATGTTCAAATTACAATATCGCCATTAAAACATCGAAGTATTAAAATCGATTGCCAAAATCAGAACATAGAAATAAGAATTTTAAATTCAAAACACAGAAGTTTGAAATAATAAAATCGAATTATCAAAATATTGAGACCGATAGTCAAAGTCGAAACATCAAAGTTTGAAATAATAAAATTAAATTATCGAAATCAAAATATTGCAATTAAAACATCAAAATATTAAAATCGATTGTCAAAATCAAAACATCGAAATAAGAATATCAAAGTCAAAACATCGAAGTTTAAAACGATAAAATCGAATTATCAAAATCGAAATATCGAAATATTAAAATCGATTGTCAAAGTCAACACATCGAAGTTAGAAATAATGAAATCGAATTATCAAAATCAAAATATAATTAAAACATCGAAATATTAAAATCGATTGTCAAAATCAAAACATCGAAGTTTAAAATGATAAAATCGAATTATCAAAATCGAAATATCGAAATATTAAAGTCAAAATATTTTAACTAAAACATTGAACAATAAAATCGATTGTCAAAATCTAAACATCGAAGTTCAAAATGATAAAATTGAATTATCAAAATCGCAAAATCGAAATACTAAAATCGATTGTCAAAGTCAAAACATCGAAGTTGGAAGTGATAAAATCGAATTATCAAAATCGAAATATCGAAATATTAATGTCAAAAAATTTTAATTAAAACATAGACCAATAAAATCGATTGTCAAAATCGAAACATCGAAGTTTGAAATGATAAAATCGAATTATCAATATTAAAACATAGAAATAAAAATATCAAAATCGAAACATCGAAGTTTGAAATAATAAACTCGAATAATCAAAATCAATGAATTAAAATCGATTGTCAAAATCGAAATAACAAAATCAACTTATCGAAGTTGTAATACGTAAAAATCGTGTTATCAAAATCGAAATATCGAAATATTGCAACACAAATTCTCAGGATTAAAGTATCGAATTGCGAAACTACGAGTAAAATTGAAATATAATCATCTCGCAAGTACTAAAACATCAAGATCGAAATCTCTTTTGGTAAATTCGCTTATTTCTTGGTCACCCTCTATTTGTTTGACATTTTTTTACGTGTTACTCCGTCAAAGCATCAACTTTCCTTGGCTTTCCCTCACATGCTCCGGCTTCTTTACTTTGTCAAGTTTCGATTCTCTACGTAAGATCGTCCACGCAGAAACCCCCCTCGCGTGAATTACATTTCAAACCGATCTACTAAGCCGGCTAAGTTCCAAGCTGGTATTCGGCGCCGACGAATTCCACTCATTTGAAAACCTCCACCGCGGTATTTTCGCGTTCGCGAGCATCTCTAGCTTTCGTATACGTACACAAGGCGTGGTATAAATCAGAGAAAAATACACCGAAGCGAGTTCCGACAGTATGCCGATCGGCGAAGGGGGGCTCTTTCACCGCGATAAACACCATCCACGTCGGTAGTATTTACATAACGGATGAAAATTTTCGCCAAACTATTTACCCTTGTGCGTATACAAAGTACGCGCCCGATAAAAGCTCCGTTTCGGCGACCTTTGAGGTTAGCTTATTTGTGAAAAATTTTCGCCAAATTCTCTCAACTCATTAACGTTGAAATTCGCCTTTCGATGGAAAAATCTCACTCATTTGAATACCGTCGTTTCAACTTTCCAGCATAACTCGTAGAATACCGTAAACCGTATCAATAAAAAAAACACACTTACATTTCACCCTAAACGTCAACTCGTTGCTATACGTCTCTCCTTCGGAATTGGCAGCTACGCACGAATATCTACCGGCGCTTTGACGCGTTAGCTTTTGCAAAACCAAACTATGATGGCTACGGATCACTCTGGCTGTCGAGTTGTGATTCATTGTCACTCCCTGCAACAAAAACCGCCGTCGAAATTACGCTAAAATGGTACAATAAATGAAAACACAATAGTAAAAAAAAATTACACCGCAGACAATACACCCCTATGACCAGCTAAAATTTTTTTCCTGTAAATGTTTCCGAAACCAAACAAAGTATTTATTATTTATGTGTAGATATAAGCGTCGTTGTTTTATCGTTATACACACCTACACACTCCAAAAAAAACCTATACATATCCATCCGTACAATGGCGGCTCGACAAAAAAAAAACAGTGAAAAACCGGAGGGAACGATAACATCTCGCTGTTTTCGCCTGATGGAATTCGTTGCACCGCGTACTTTTTTTACTCTTCGGTACAAACGGTCGAAAGGGAAAGGGGTACACATCGTGATTTACAACGATAGTACCCACAATACATACGCAAAAGCTTGTTAGCCAATAACAAAAAAAATGTTGGAAAAGAGCCGTACATGCGGGCAGAAAAAAAAATTCCTGGCGATGAAAACTCCCACGGTTGCAGACGCCGAGCTCGATATTATCGGAATGAGAACACACGCGATGGAAATTAATACGAAAAATATATGTAAATTGATCTAGCGGTGCGAAACTTTCCGACGACCAGACATAAAATTCCCTCGAATTTATTCCAGCGAATCGAAGAAGTTAAATTTATGCCTCGAATGGGTAATTAATTCGTATATCGATCACGTAACAAATAACAAAAGAATATTATATCGGTTGTATGTGGTGGAGAGAGGGAGAGGGGGCCTTCGTGTAAAGTAGCTGCTCAACATACACCGGACGAGAGGAAAGCAAACTGGTTCAACAGTTCAATCGAAGTGTGCGCTGAACCGATCTCCTTTCTTGCACACATTGCACTCCTTTTTGCACACACTGCACTCTTTTTTACACATTTTGCACTCTTTTTTGCTCTTTGCACCTTTTTGCACATTTCGCACACTTTTTTGCTCTTTGCACTTTATTGTACACTTTGCACTCTTTTTTGCACACTTCGCACTCTTTTTTGCTCTTTGCACTTTTTTGCACATTTCGTACTCTTTTTGCTCTTTGCACTTTTTTGTACACCTCGCACTCTTTTTTACACATGTCGCGCTATTTTTGCTCTTTGCACTTTTTTGCTCACTTTGCACTCTTCTCTGCTCTTTGCACTTTTTTGTACACATTGTACTCTTTTTTGCACACGTTGCACTCTTTTTCGCACACACTGCACTTTTTTGCACATTTTGCACTCTTTTTTGCTCTTTGCACTTTTTTGTACATTTTGCACTCTTTTTTACACATGTCGCGCTATTTTTGCTCTTTGTACTTTTTTGCACACTTTGCACTCTTTTTTGCTCTTAGTACTTTTTTGCACATTTTGTATTCTTTTTTGCTCTTTCAGAACTCTTTTTTGCACTCTTTCCGCAAGAGTGTACTTCTGGGAAAAGGTACAAACTAGTTCTGTAACTAGGTCATTCACTCTGGGGCCGACAAAAGCGAAATGAAAAAAAGTAAGAGCACCAAGTTAAAATCCCTTAGCTTACACTACAAACACATTGCGTGGCTAGAAGAAACATGAGTTATGAGGCCCTTTCAAGATCCACAAAAATGCCGCTTTGCGTTACGACTGAAAAACCAAGGCCTTTTTTCCACCCCACACAGTGAATTGCTACAAAGCTCGGAATTCATATCCCATACACGGCTCGCAAAATACCATGTTGGTAAAATTTCCAAGGCAAATATTCGCCATAATTGAGGTATACGGGCTTAATGACGCGTATAAGAACGGCAACGTGTCTACGTGTCGTCTAACAGCGGCTCAACGCACGGATGACACGCAGGTTTACACATTAAAAGCGACGATATCTTTACCGTCGAAGTAATACGGAGCTCGTCTTCGGCTCGTTTACGCAGCGACGCAACAAAAAAGCCGGCTATCACAATGAGCCCGAAATAATCAGATAACCTCGAATAATACGATTATACGGCAACGCGTTCAATAGCGAGTAGCTCCATTAGCGTTGGAAATTCCCCGACACGCGTCTCCTGGCCCCGACCTTTTGTCCTTTTTTTACGCCAGCTCGACGTGTGTATCCCTTCGCAGTATCCGAATTCGCGACGACTTAAAATGTTTTTAATTAAATTCTAAAATTTCGCTTCTTAGCGTATTACGTTTTATAGGCGAACGTCTTAGTTACACGTCTACGTCTTCGGTTCCATTTTTCGACGAAATTAAAACGTCTGAGGGAATTTGGTAGGACTATATTAACGCGCCCGAACGCGTATACGACCAGGATTTACAAAAAAAAAACGAGTAAAGCCTCCGTCAAAGTCTTAAGGAGCTTTTGACCTGCACCTAGATACGCCACTTTCATAACCATTTCATCGGATATCTTCGCAAATACGGATATTTTAATTGCACTGGAATCCGCGACAACAACCTCCACTCGTAAAGATTACAAATCGTAAAAGCTCCTATATCCTTAACTAATCCGAGTACGTCGCTCTTAAGGGTACTTCCGAATTAAAAATCAATTCCGCAGCAACGTTAATAGATCGCGGGGCGTAATTTGCTCGGGAAATTATACCATAACGATGTAATTTCCGCGCAAATTTCCATTACCGTAGACTACTCGCCACCTGAGACTTCTATCCTCAGCCAAACGCCGAAGCACGCCACGATATGCGTAAGTGTAAAAATTTCCAAGACAAGTCGTCTTTCTGCATCCCTCTTCGTCGCGCCGACTTCACCCTATATCTTCGACAATTGACCCCCAACCACTTTGTTAAAAAGCTTTCCGAAAGCATCTGCAAAATGTTCTGCACTAAAAGTTACCAATTTAGAGTACGATTTTTATTACTCCCTGGGTATGTATATATGCATTTTATCTCTCCGGCGTAAAATCCGTTTAACAAGTTATACATTTATTCTATGTCCCCGATGCCCGAACCAACCTACGAGCCAGGGTGATTTTTTTTCCAAAATGTACGCGCGACTATCGACGATCACCCCTGCCAGCTCTTATAACAAGTTTTTTTTCTCTTCGAAGTTCAACTTTTCCAATGATATAGTTTCCATGGACGGCCTTTTCTGCCGAGATATTCGTTCGCGTAAATATCTATAAATTTTATCGTCCGTAGTGTTTAATCTCGTCTAGTCAATCTATGTGATATATCTTCTATCAAATGCGCGTGACTAAAATTCTTTTTTTTTTGATTCATCGAGAAATTCCGAGAAAAATTTTCTATTCCTGAAAACTGACTATAGATTTTAATTCCTCGCGAAAAGTTATCCGGAATTGATACCCCACATGATGTACTTTTGTCGCTATTTTGAGCCAAAATATCCAACATGGAAGTGCATTTGAACCTTAGAATAAGTTGAAATTCCAACATAAGCAAAAAAAAGTCAATATGCTTGTGCTTTGCATGAAAAATCAACTAGAATTGTCATCCAACATGACATATTTTCATTTATATGAATTTCAATGGCACTTTCAACATGATGAAGCATTTTTAAGAACAAAGTATCTACAATTTCGCCAAAATATTGCTTTATTTTTGTTTTTTGTGAAAAATTAATATAGATTGATACCCAACATGTAATTACATTTTCTAGCAGAAAAATTGACTCCAGAATTAAGAAACTGGAGGCACGGATAATATCCCTCGAAACTGACTTCAGATTCGAATTTCTCGTGAAAAACTAACTACAATTGATACCCCACATGACCAGTCTATTTTGCAGTCAAGTCCATCGAAAAATGCTCCTGATTTTCCACACTTTTAAAATTGAAAAATTGTGCAACAAATTGACAAAAAAAAACAACAGAAATTATTTCAAAAAATTGGACTAAAACGGACTTGAAATTAAACTAAAAAAAAATAATTTTGATTAGAAATGAATATCAATTATCAACCCATTATCATGATTTTTCCATTTACCTAATTTCAATTTCGTTAAAAACAAAATTACTACGAAATTGAGCTTGGTAATTCCCAACATTTATTAAGCCTTGTTTTGGCTCGGAAGTTGAAAATATTAAATTTTAATTATAATTACAACGAATCCCACGCTGCATCCACAGCTTTATCCCACTCCTAAACGTAAACTCTCTCAAACAAACTTCAATACTCGTCAAAACGCGAATAAGAAAAAAACACAGAATTACGCAAATTACCGTACACGAAAAGTAATCAAAAACCCGTAAAAAACACCAAAGAACTCGACGCAGAAGCGCGAACTCTTTAATCTTACTTCATTGGACGACGAATTTCTAAATTAAAATCGAAAAAACACTCGGATTGGTACAACCTTGGTAAATAATTTTCACAAAGCTTGACATCACCTCATTTCGTTCTTTTACTTCTTAATCTTCACCTATTCGAACCACATTTTCAAAAAATCCTTTCGCGAATTTTAATCAAACGCTTCGACGACGTTTTAAGTTCGTCGAGGTACAAAATGTTTCAAAAGCACCTGCAAACGTGAAACGTTTCTTCGACGGATTCATTATCTTACTGTGTTTTAACATTGTGCACAACTTACCAAAAAAACACATCTTCGCGAGAATACACCATCGTCGAATCATATTTAATACCTTTCGGGTAAAACGTTCTTAATATTCGAGTCTTTGAACATTTTCGCGACTTTAACGTTAAACAGGAGCCGCCAAAAATACTACCTTAGTTTATTCGTAATTCGGACGCCATTTTGGTACGATACGTCGTTAAAAAAAAAGCAAAAATACTACAGGCCGACATACGTGTATCTCGTCGAGACCTCACGTGCGCCTTCTAACGTCTTATACCCGCAAAAAAATTCGTATAATTTAAGATAACGTCACGTAATCGTACGCAATATGGCGCCTTCGGTATCGCTTTATTGTACTTACGTTATGTAACCAATTCAACTTCTTCCACGGAGGATTCGCCTTGACGTGACACTCGAAATAAACGTCGTCGCCTTCCTTAATATCGTCAGCTTTCAGCGTGCTTCCCAGCCTCAACGTCACGATCGGCGAAACTGCGAACACGCAACCAGGTACGCAAAGTATTAGCGCATTAATTACATCTCCGGCTACATAACGCGATAAATCGTTAATACGCCGAATAATCGTCCGGTGTCCGCGTCAGCGGCCTAGGCCGCATTTCCCGCGGAAACCAATTATTGCTTTCCTTCTTCGCGCCCAACTCCCAAGGGATCTGGTCGCCTATTCACCTCGCATAAAAGGGTGCGCAACGAGAAGGTCAGCGACGCCGTATTCGATGATTAATATTAGCACAGCTTTCTCTCCGCCTCCCCACCTCGCCGCTGCGTTCATCTGCCATGCTTCAGGTATTGTAACCCCAAAAAGGGCGTCGAATACCTCGATGTATATACAAATTAAAAAATATCTCCGGCTACGTTTCCTCCTTCTGTACGAACGTTGTTGTACGACTGCCGCAATACCACTCTCCCCTTCCGTTCTCCGCCCTCGCTGATCCGTTCCCGTTGTCAGGTAAATTAAATTATACCCCGGTGCCCCTTCACGTCACCTTGACTAGTCGCCTCTTCTATTAAACTACACAAAACCGTTCGCGCAGTAAAGTATACAATATACAATATATATCAGTTGTATTGTATTATTTTCATATCTTTTTTCAACTCTCACCCTCTCTCCCCCGGCCTTACACCATCGTCAAAATTTCCGCACTTCGTTACGACCTCGTGGAAAAGCCACTTCATTTCTTCTTCTCCTATTTGGCTGTTAACTCACAAAAAAGCTTGTCAATCTAGCTCAAAATTAGCAGGGGGTTCTCCAAATTGAAATGGAGAAGGGGGTGAATTTTGTGTGCATCTATTAGTTGCAATTGAACGCTTTTTACATCGTACTTCACTCCGATCCGAAACGAAATTGAAACAAGAAAATGCCAATTGAACATATCTCTGCTCCTTCAATTCACGAGGTCTGCGAACATGCATACATGAACCTAATATGAGTTCAGTATATCGCTCATGAAGGGGTGTCAACCTGCATCGAACCACCTTGCATATTTCGCCAGATCAGAAACTTGAAGATATAAAAACATTCATTGTCAGAACATTAAGCGAGTACACCACTCCCCTCCCCAACACATCATAGCTCGACCCAAAGCTAATAAAACCTCGTGCCCCTGAACCAGCTCAAACATACCACTATCGTACTCCATGACACAATTAAATTCGCCGACTAGCATCGCCATATATAGCCGTCTTATATCCCCCCTCACTTTTGGCGCCGTACTTCGTAATTATACTTATTTCTCCGTCGTCGTCGTCGTCGTCGATGTAACATCTACACCGCAAAATATACGTATGGTGTATAAATGAGGTACATGTATAAACCCCTCCCTGCATCGCCGCGTTCGCATCCCTTTTCGCACCGTTTTTCGAATTATACACAATACAACGAAAGAAGCTTTCCAGTACGAAAGTTCGGGTTCGATTCGACGACCTATTTTATTCGCACTGACTCGAAGATTCGTTTTTGTTATATTCTTTATTCTTTTTTTATTTGCTTACATCTCTGTTTCGCGTACCCTGCTTACACATACAATATACATAAGTACGTTATACACAGTTACGCGAATTTTACTTCTTTAATCGTACCGTAGTGTATAGGTTGGGGGCGGGGGACGACAGCGAACGAGGCGAAAAAAAAATACCGCCTTGACAAGGTGAAAGATTACGCTTAAAGGTTTTGACGTACATATAAGTGAAATATAGAATCATATAGGCAGCCACTATTACACGTCTGTATTGCCATTTACATAACTCCTTAAAATATACCGCGAGTATTTTACGCCTACAACACGAATTTAGGCAACCGGAAACGTAGCACTATCATGTGTTTTCGAATATTCCACGGTGTAGGTAAAATATACTAAATGCGATTTGTTTCCATTAAAAACTACTTTAATTGGTAAGAATTTATCAACTGCTTCGTCAAACGATTATTTTTGTTTCAGGCATCGATCGCGTCCATCAATTATTTTCACCGAGCAACAACGCGGTTAGACACCCACGTGACACACCTCTCCGATAAGTTGCCTATATCGGACTTCGAAGGCATGTATATAAATCCTCGCCAAGTGCGGAGATTCGCCTCAATGACGTCATTTACACCTTCGCTCGATTGTTTACTATTTTTGTTTGAGCGTTAATGCACCATAACGTGGGTATAAAATACCTTCAAAGGAGTAAATACACCTGTTCGTAGTCCTACACGACTTCAATGTCTGATAATTTGCCTATTTCAGACATAAAAGGATCTAAATCAATTTCCTTCAAGATGTCAAGATACCACTTATCATGCTTCTACTCGAAAATATTTCGTATAACTCCTTCAATTGTTCACTTATGCCAAATAAAATACCAAAGCATTATTTTCAACTTCACGAATTCACGAATTCAAATTTAAAAAAATTGGTAATTCAAATTTCAAAATTACAAAATTTGAAGAACATAAGATTCTTATATGTGCTTTATCACAAAAATAGACCAATTTTTATAATTTCGAGAAGTATTTAGGGTTTACTAGCACTCAGCCGTGAATCGTTAAGAGCTCTACCAAAAAATTGCTTGGGGAAAGGTATGAGGTACTATCCAAATCCCTCCTCAAAAGTCTAAAATCCACAAAAAATTACTCCGTTTCTTTTCCTGAAGTCGAAAAACCAACATATACTCGCGTATTACGGGTTGCATCACCAGCACATAAAATCAGCACACACCGTATAATGCAATTTCATAAAATTACATCTGTATTGACGAACTAACCAAACACAATCGCTCTCATTGGTGCCATTAAAACCCTCTCGCATCACCCGCTCCCTTAACGAGCTCCATCTTTCTACTATACCTATAAGAAACCCTTCACGATGACATTTCACAAATAAACGCTCAAGGTATGCAATTTGTTGAACGTATTTTGCGAAATCGCCGATGAATGAGGAAATTGCACTTTGATAAAATTACATTTCACGGACGCTCGAGTTTCCCGTACAGGTAACTTTTTCATTTACGTCTCGGTCATCGTACGCCGAGCTCCGCAACGAGGAAGGCGTAAAATCGCATCGCTCGTAAACACCGACGATATATTATTCGGTGAGAAAAACACCGAGCGACACACCTTACAGCGATATAGAGACTAATACACAATGCATAGATAACGTCTCAGTGTATCTAAAATAAGAGCAAAGTTTGCCGCTTACTAGTTTTCAAACTAGCGTTCCAGGGTGAACCGCACCCCTCCCTCGACGCTTTCGTGTCTACGCGATACATTTTAATACGACGTACACGTAAAGCTCGGTAAATTCTCCGTCGCAAAGCTCGCACGAGGTCACGCAAATCGTAAAAACGTGTTAATTCGCCTTCGTCCGAGCTCGCCACCATAACGATATCAAATCGTAGGCTATTTTTTTTCAATCTTCCCTCCACCCTGTGATCTCATCTCTCGAGCATCTATAACCGAATTGAACTCATTACGAAATCACGCGATTTTCGAATCCTCCTCGTCAAGACAGTTCGTCAAAACACCCTTTTTACACGCGGATTCGCCTAATAATACAAAACACCGCAAGACGCAGGGCACCGAGGGTGACGAAGACGTTGACAAATCGTTATCAATCAGTTTCACGCGCCTTATATTCGCCAAGCTAGGCAAATCATCACGAGGTTGAATAAATTGCCTATTTACGATATCGCCAAAGACGAATACCCCTTCAAAATTCCATGTAGGCGAATAACCACACTCGACTGCTCGATAAATTGCCTAATCGGTAAAAGGCGTTTTATCGCTTCACCCAAGACGTATATTTTGTCGAGGAAATATTGCCAAAAATTCGAACCATAATTGAGTATTGGTAAAAACGTGGGTGGTAGTTTGCTTAAATCTTTTATAATTTCCGTGAATTTAATATAACATTTGTTTTCAGCCGGAAATTCTCCCACTTCGCGAATTCCGTTTGTTCGCCACCGCATCACAAAATCAACGTAAAAAATGCTCGTCTTTGTTTTACCAACAATACCGTAAAAAGCAATATTTCTAAAATACAATAAACAAAGGTTAACTTTTTTCCACCGAAAACAGGCGTTAGTTTTGATTGTATCGAGATTTTTCCATTTCCAATAATTGAGAATTTCGTCAACGTTTCTATTCCAAGGAAATTTCCGTTCGGCAAAGCTGACATCAAAAGTAACCCGTATTCTAGACACTATTGTTTTTCGTCTTCAATTATGAATTTCCTCAATCGTGCTTATCAATCCTTTAAAAATCATGATAAATCTTGACCTCAGCAACTTGAAAAACTTCGACGAAATGACTTCCTTTTGTGAAATATCCAATTTCGTAATATTTCCTTTTATCTTTTTGGCTTTCGGATAAGGAAATTGTCTTTTTTATGTGATGCTTTCAGATCCAAAGCAGAAGACAAATAAGAAATGTAGAATTAAAAAATGTTTCTAGAAATTAATTCCAAACAAAAATAACTATAGCTAGGTTTATCGTATACTACTGAACTGTAAGATGGTGAGAGGGCGGGAGGAACGGAAGAAAAAAAACATCGCGTACGAGTGAAATCTCACCTATGAAAATTTACGGGGAGAGGGAGGAGGGAGTTCTATTATTCAATATTCCCCTACCTTCTCTACTCAAACACAAAATTTTTACGCTTCCTAATGCGGTATTTTGATGAAAAAAATGAAGAAATTTTTCTGGAGGCTGCTGCATTATGAAAAATGGTAAAATCAAAGTTCTAGAAATTGATATAAAGTTAGGGTACAACTTTCACTATTTTCATAACGATTTTCAATTTCAAAAATGCCGCATTTTAGATAAAAATGATGAGTTTGATGCTTTAAAAAATTTAGCAAAAATTGATAAAAGGTCCTGAGCCAATGAAATTTTGATTTCTATTGAGTTTTGCGTCTCTTATTTCGCAAGAATCCTTCAAAATGAAAAAAATTATGCAAATAATTTTTAAAAATAGAGAAATTTGTTGAAGAAAATGATTCATTTGAAATCAGGCAAAGTCTCTTCTTAAAAAATGACCAATAAAAAAATATAAATTTACGTTTGTGATTGTAGGAGGGTGGAAGAGGGGAAGAGGGGTGCAATAATTACTAAAAATGTGATTTCTCGACGAAAACAATTTGAAAGAAGATAAAGTGGTAGAAATGAGATGGAAATTCAAGAATTCAATCAATTCTTCAATGTTTTAAAATCGTTCAGAAAATATCTTTAATATTTCTATTTTTCACTTTTTTCCAGGAACGAATTTCTTGGGGAAAAAATCAACAAAATACATAAATTTACAATAAATCTCGAAAATTTGAAAACATTGCAAAATTTCTACCAAGATACGAATTAAAAAATTCACGTCTTAATCTGACTGAAAATTTCGAGATTTCTACTACCTAAACTTGAGAACCACACTTGAAAAAGACCCCATAACCAAAAAAAATTCCCACCGTGGAAACCCTTTTTCTGAATTTCACTCAACTTCACGAACCAAATGACGTCAAACGCTTTAATACCGCAACAAACGAAGGGTTGGCTTTTTAAAATAGCAAAACGGAGCTTCTACATAGTAATTTTTTTCCTCTACAAAAATCCCACATTTTTCATCCTACACAGACATAAGTTTGGATTGGCAATAAACGATGAATATTCGTATCGCGAATCGTTTAACTATAAAATGTACATAGGGGATCAAACATGTGGAAAATTCACGTAGGCATTTGTAAAATAAAGGAACCCTTCGACTCGGCCTTTCGCTTATGTTATCCGCATTACGAAAAAAAATCCGGGACGAAAGTGGAAAAAATTTCGAATACCAAGGTTCGTTCCGTTCGGTATTCTCTATCGCGAAGCAACCCCTCTTCGTCGCCTTTCGACGTGTTATTTTTCTTGCGCACCAGGCGAATAACCGACTACGCCAAAAATCGACCTAGCAAATTAATTAACTCGCAAGAATGATTATTTCTTCTAAAATATAAATTAATTACCGTTGTTTCGCGTTTCGCGAACGGGGGTTTCGGCTCTTGTCTTTTGTAAAACGCGAATATATTTCTTCTAATTGAATATAAAAGCAACGGTTTACAATTTACATTTCGCCGAACGCTTACGGCGGCGTCGGTCTTTTAAAACGAAAACAATTCCGAGCTTTTCTTAAACACGATTGTACGTATTTTATAAAATATAGGTATAGAGGCGCGTCGACGAGACGCGAGGAAACCTCGAGGAACGCCGGCTTTAGATTTATAGCTCGTATTGAGGGTTGCGGAATCGTTATAATTATTTCCACGTAATATACGACTCGGAGTTTCCGCGACGACTTCGCTCTCTTTTTCTTAATCATGCAACTGATTTACGATTATCTGGCTAGAGTCGTATTTCGCACCCCTGTGCTCTCCTCGTACCAATCTACCTGATAATCTAGTCCGAATAGTCTACGTTGCTCGAATAAGACAGTCGCCGGACGAAGTTAACCCGAGCGATGAATGAAACGCGACGTCAAAAGGTTTAATTAAATTTCTAAAACGAACCCTTCGTCTTGAGAAAGGTACCGAACAAAGGTATATTCAGTGAGTAAATAAACGCCAATTTTCTACACCGTCCAGCCACCGCACGTCTTGTACGTCCGAGATTTTCCAGTGTTCTAATTTCAGCATTTCGCCGACGCGACGCCTTCTTCGGTGTGTATTTAAAAGCGTATATTTTCGGGTGAGGTGCTAAAGCTCGATTTTTATTAGAAATTTCCAGTTCCAAAATGAGCTTTCGCGTGATAAACGAGAAAAAATATGCGAAAAAAATATTTGTAAACATTTCATTCATTCAATTTTCTACAACTTTTGATACAATACTTTTTAGCTCAGGTCAACCCGCAGTACAGAATGAGTGAGTTTTTCGAGTGATTCAAAAAAATAAAGAGATATAAAAGAAATCTAAAGACAAAAATATACCATCCAAACAACTTCTCGAGACAAACTTCATACAGAATTAAAAAGATCAATTTTCAGCTTCCATGTTTTTCAGAGTATCTCTTCAAGTTTTTAGGGTATCGCCCAAAACCTCATTAGAGGATGGGGGCAACGACAATCCCTATCTCGATACCACTGAGATAACCTTGCTCGATGATTTCTCCCAAAAATCGCAACATTTCCATTTCTCTTGAATCCCTATATTTTTGAACATCGTCCACACCAATCCGCTCCTCGTGTTGATACGCCATTAACAACACCATAACGACCTCATAAATTAAAAAAAAAATACTCGGCGGTACGCTACATTATCAAGATGTCGGCCATCTTTTACAACTGTCATCCGCGTAATTCGTCCGTGTAAACGAGGCCTCAACAGGAGTTCGCATATTCAACACGCAACAAGTACGCATATCGCTGATAAAATTTACGTGTTAATAGAAAAAAACACCACGTAACACCTCCGCTTCGAGATGTGATTTTTTTATTATACCAATTTAATTTACTCTTTCGCGAGCTAATTTTATCAGACACGCCGTGAAATTATTAAATTAAAGTCTCCGCGGTAACTCCGTTTTAATTTATTTATCGCCTTTCGCGCACAAAACTTTGTAAAGCTTTCGAAATTTCGCAATTTTATTCGCGCACCTTCTCCGATTACAATTTACTGCCGCTCGTACGCTAAATTACCGGAGTTTTCGCCGAAAGAGAGTTTCGTTACTAATAAGCAAAGTATCTACTTACATATCACGCTGATTTTCCAATGAGTCTCGAGAAATAACCCGGTCACGTTTGGGTTCTCCGCACGACAGGTTATCGTTTTACCATCGTCGTCTGTTGTCGGAATGAAGCTCAATTCGCTTTTGGTCACGTTGGTTCGAATATCCTCCTGAAAGGTAGAAAATGACTCGTAAATGGTTTTCACTTCGTGGCGAGAAAATCGCTTTGAACTACATAACTTTTAGTATTCGTCTTAAATATCAACCTAAAAAGCGTGTTAAATAAGTTGCATAAGGTATTCGCCGTAAATACGCGGAATCGAGGAATACACGCTAAATAAGTTGCATAAGCGGTTCGCCGTAAATAACCCATCGCGAGATTTCATCGGCGTTAATAAAGTTGCATACTCGGTTCGCCGTAAATAATCCTTGAGATTTCATCGGCGTTAATAAAGTTGCATACTTAGTTCGCCGTAAATAATCCAACTTAAGATTTCATCACTGTTAATGAAGTTGCATACTCAATTCGCCGTAAATACCGCGATACGATCTCGCGACTCTCGACGTTGAATTGCATACTCATTTCGTTGCATATCTTCTCCCTCACGTTAAAAAAAACTTGCATACGTGTTCCTCATGAATGGCCTCTCACCGATAAGATGCATATCGCGACAATTCATCACCGTTGAACAAGTTACATACAAATCTCGTGGTAAACACCTTCAAAGAGCTATCACGCAAATCTACATTATAAGTTGCATACGTGCTTTGCCGTAAATACCCACGCGACCTATCGCGAATCTGCATCGTTGTTTAACAACTTGCATACACCTTTAGCTTTCACGCAGATATCACACACGAATCGCGCAACGAAAGCGCTCTATTTACACTCAGCTTCGTCAACACCTCTTCGCATTAAAAATTAAACCAACGCCGTCATCGCCATCAGATAACGATATCTGTCTTTTTAACGCAAAAAGGACGTTTAAAAGGTGAAAAAAAAGAAGGGTGACCGGCGAACACACATGGGTCTTGTACGTAGCCGCGTTCTTTATTTCACGGCGCTTCGATGAGGGTCGAAAATAACGTTAACAGAATGTTTCCAGTATTAGGGTGACAGGACGACAGAAGGTGATGGTTTGATGAACAACCATAAATTTACTAAATTTACTATACCCTTCGTCTTGTTTTACACGCTACGAAGAAAACGTTCCGCTAGCGAGAGATGGACTCGGAATGTACCAAGATGTATCGTCCTTCCGAGCGCGCTTTCTCCCCGGATCTCGTATCCCCATCGGAATGTCGAGATGATTTTTCATTGTTTTGGAGTCGTATAACTCGGATTGTGAAAATTTACTTTGTTTCGCGTGCTGTTCGTTTTGGTTCGTTTCGAATGATACGATTTCAAATGGCTTTTCCGTGAGTTTTGATGATTTTTTTTCATGAATAAAAATCGTTCAAGGTCCGATTGAAAATTACGTCTTTGTTATAGTAATGAACGTACGTCACAATTACAAAAATTCACTTTCATCATTTTTTTTCATCGAAGATTGGTTTCAAATTGAAAACAAAATTGTGATGAAATGCATGAAGTTGAAAATTTCATCATGCTTCATCAATTCATAATTCGTTTAATGACATCCTTACAATGCACGCACATGGAGTAATTTTGAAATGACACGTGTTGCTTTGATTATCACTTCCAGCCCAAACAAAACATTTAATAAGAGACCGGTGTCACATATGTAATAAATGACACGCGTTGTGTAGCATACTCGATAACACGTGTCATTTCGCCAAGATTTTGCTCTAAGTTCAATTACAAGACGCGTAGTAATTCTTAATTTATGCGTGTAATTTTCATCATGAACGTTGAAGTCATTCATTGGTGACACGTGTCACTCTGTGCCTGAGATTAGGGGATCATGCCACGTGAATATATCACATAAAAAACTTATCGTGATGACACGAGAGTCATTCTACACAGCTAATTCTGAAATATTTTTCAATGCTTGACAATTCATATTGCACGTGATAACACGTGTTGCAAATTACACGCGTTGACACGTGTCACCAACTACACGAGTTAACACGTGTTGCAAACCGCACGTGTTGACACATATATCATAAATTGCACACGTAGACACGTGTATTACGAATTACACACGTTGACACGTGTCATTATACACACGCGTTTATCACCACAGTATTACTAACGAAACGTGTTAGTTGGCATATTTACACGACGCGTATTGCTGACACGTGGTAATTACTTTACGACTCGGAAACACATGTTTACAACAATTCGATCAAAATTTTCGTAACAAATTCGATTCAACTTTTTCCCAATCAAATTCTGTTTTCGTTATGAAGAAATTTCAATTCGAAAAATTAATCGCATCATCGACACACGCGGCTCGGTGAAAATGTAAATACTTGTTTACCACCAATTCGTGTATCCTCGGCAAACGCGAATCGCGGACCAAGAAACAGAGGAAAACGAAGAAGACGAAATTGCTGCGGGAAGCGAGAAAAGCAGGGAGGCGCAAAAACGTGTCAAAATCTCAGCCAATTATTCGCCGAAGCGTGCGATAATTCACGCTTTTGGAAAAAATTTCTCTCAATTTCCAGGATTCCGTTTTGTTTACAAAATTGATAACGAGATCATGTGCCGTTTGTCGACGGGGCGTCTGGTCGGCGTCCGGGACGTGGTGACGCTCAGGGCGGCCGACGAACAAAGCCGAAAGATACGATAAGAGCTCGTCCAAGCGTAGACGACTGCGAACGGCGGGGGTAACACAACAACAAGGAAAAATTACTTTAACGAAATTTAAGATCCGTGTAAAAAGAAATGAACTTAAACTTTTTACGAAGTTCAAACCGTGAGTTATACGAAAAGTTAGTAATTGAAGTACACGGGCAGAATAGCGAGAACGTGAAGTGAATTTTGTGCAATATTTTTAACGTGTGTAGGCCGACGATGCTTTTGCTTGGTTTTTTTTTTTTACACATCGCGTTCGGCAAGAAATACCGGAATTTTTCTCGTCTGGGACGTTGATCAATAACGCTTTGTTGTAGTTTTTTTTAAAGGTTTTTTTGTAACATATTTTTTTGCTCTCGTTGGCGCGCATTTTTAAAAAGGGGATGTTGGTTTTTTCATTATAAAAAATCAATTGTTGTTTACCTAAGGTTTTTTTTTGTCGAAAAAACTGAACTTTTTTCTAATTAGAAGTCAGTAACATCGAGTGTGTTCGCGATGA
The DNA here is from genome assembly GCA_003261595.1 of Maconellicoccus hirsutus. NCBI lineage: Eukaryota > Metazoa > Arthropoda > Insecta > Hemiptera > Pseudococcidae > Maconellicoccus > Maconellicoccus hirsutus. The sequence continues at coordinate 47,462 of QBDW01005291.1, read as the reverse complement.
ATACATAGTGTCACTCTTGGTGTATTCTTTTTTTTTCGGGGGTTTCGCCTCGTTTAGAAAAAAGAGGATATTTTCATTTACCTTTATTCGCGTTCATTAACAATCATAAATGGTATATGCGAGAGCTTTTTGTTAAACTTTTCTCTTTAGATGGGTTTGATCATTGTTTAAAAATTTATAGTCGATGATTTCCGAAGCACGAGGTTTTTATAGCCTTTTTTTTTCAATATGTAAGTACTCTCGACGCACTGAATTTTTTTGTGCGCTCTCACGTACGTATTTGTGATTTGGAGAGCGTATTTGTGTAGGTGTATGTACTCTACGATGTAGTTGAGTACGATATAAGCAGTCTTCATTGTATATAAGGTTTACGTATAAAATTTTTTCCACGCTGCCTCGAAGCTATTTAAAATGGCAACAAGTTTAGCTATTTATATTATCAAAGTCTTAAAAGGGCTGTGAGTTATTTAAAAAGTTTTCGCCAAGATTTGCGAAAGTTTTTTTTACTGTGCTCTTAACCCTCTTTAACGAGCATATCAAGCTTAATTAATCAGATTTGCAAGATTTTTACCGATGAGCGTAAGAAAAAGCGATGCTTAAGGCTGCTTTTTGTACCTGATTTATCATTTTTCCGTTGATACTTTTTTTTTTAGCATTTGCGGGCGTTGTACGCGAGGCGTTAACTAATAATCATTAATTTGACTTTTGAACTTGTTTTTTTTTAAAGACGTCGTATTGCCGACGTTTTTCCTTTTTTACGTGGTGGTGGTGCTTTTTCGGTGAAAAAGTTTTATTAGAGTTGAATAAGGCGGAAAAGAAATGAGTTTGACAATTTTAAAGAATATTTTTATGGGTTTTTTCGCGATGGTTTTCCTTCTTGGGATTTTTTTTTGCGGTTGAAAATGACGGGTTTTTGACGTGCTGCGACGAAATTAATAATCAAACCGAGGTGGTAATTGGAATGGCGAGGACGTGGGAATGAAGGCGTGGAGATGGGTGAGGAGAAGGCGGAAAGTTGAACTCGAGTATGAGAGAGTTATCAAAATTACAGAGGTAGTAAGATTTTTAGAATCCTTTTTCAAGACGGTTTGTTTTTTTTCGAGGGATTTTAAATTAAGCATCAATCGTTTTTGACACGTGTCATATGGCAGTAAAGATATATCCCACATAATTTATAATTTCACGGATATACTATAATTAGCCAAAAAATTTACACGTGTTCGTAATTGGTTTGATGAACATTTAGCACGTGACAGCTCATTTCAAGAAAACACGTGTCAGCTTCTGGCATAAAATTATGATATATTAATCCCACCTTTTATGTAATTTTACAAAAGAATCACAACATTACCGCAAAAATTTACACGTGTTCAAAATTGGTTTCATGATTGTTAAACACGTGTCATTGAATGCAAGAAAACACGTGTCAATTTCTTGCATAAAATCATAACATTTCAAGACTCAAGTGACGAAAAGTGTAAAATGTATACACACGTGTTAACGTGCTGATAACCTTATTTGAAAACGCTGTCATTTATAACTTGACACGTGTAATATGACAACATGCATAACACATGATGCGGTGGTACGTGTCATAACTTCATGCAAAAAACTGACACGTGTGTGCATAACATGACAACTTCAAGCACTTGTGACGAAAATATTTTTTGTGACCTGATATGAGTTTATGACAAACGACACATTTTCATGAACTTGATGAGTGTCATGCAATAAAATATTATACTGAATGAAAAGTGCTATGATTCTAAAGAGTTGATTGACACGTGGCATCATGACATCATGCAAAAAACTGACTACGATGAAAATTACTTTTATGACCTGACATGAGCTTATGACTAACGACACGTTTTCATGAACTGACACGTGTCACGCAATGAAATGTTATATTGAGTGAGAAGTGCGATGATTCTAAGGAGTTGATTGACACGTGACATCATGGCATCATGCAAAAAACTGACACGTGTACGAATAATTACGACAATTTAAGCACCTACGATGGAAATTACTATTATGACCTGACATGAGCTTATGACTAACGACACGTTTTCATGAACTGACACGTGTCACGCAATGAAATGTTGTATTGAATGAGCGATGCTATGATTCTAAGGAGTTGATTGACACGCGTTTCGAAGCCATCTGATAACTTTATGATAATGTACCACAATCACAATGGCTTGGTTATTTGATGAGTATCAAATGTCTTAGCATCCCATATCATTCCTATCATATCAAGTTCAATGGCACTTGAACGCGTGCATCAACATTACATTATCCACGTGTCACTTACGCAACGTAGAAAGTTGTTACAATAGTGTAAATTACAAACTAAAACGTTACAACTTTCTGTACATATTAATCTGATAAACTATAAATTAAATTACAACCGTACTGCTCCAAAAACAAATTACACCTTACCTTCACCCTCCGCAATGGTTTATTTCCTTTATACCAGGTAATAATAGCCGAAGGTCTGGATCCGGTCGAGACACAGTTAATATCATATCTTCGATCAGCCATCAACGGCGAATCGGTGGTGAACATTTCAATGGTAAGTGGACGAACTGCAACGAAACACGAAGAAGTAGTTTAATTCCTCGTTTCATCATCATCGATTTCAGCCCGAACACATTTCGTTACAAAGCCGACGAAAAAACCCTCAATTCGATTTTGCGGTTTTAAAATTCTACTCACGTCTTAAATCTAAGATTACGCCGGTTTCTTGCGGGTCAGTCAATTTCGTGTTGGACGCTTGGCACGTGAAAACGGAATTTAAATCTTTGCGAGTAACCGCGCTCCAAGTTAATCGGTTTTCGATGACGTCGCCGGCATTTTGCTCGTATTCTTCATCCACCACTTTTCCGTTCATCAGCCATCGCACCGTGGGTTCCGGGTTGCCTGCGCATAACGTAAAAAAATACCATATAATGTCGTGTTTAGAAATACCGAGAGTCTTGTACGTGCCTAAGGACTAACGCCAATCAAATGCGTGGAATTTATCGTCTAAACGAAACCAAGACGAGGGAATCAATTATTTAAAAGTTTACCAAATTTAAAAATCCCACCAAATTCGAAATTTTCTTCGCCAATTCACCTAAAGAAATTCCCGTCGACTTGCCTCGAAACAGTTCAACGATCTGAGCCCGTACAATACAGGAATATTTTGCCTTTCAATGAAATATGCCTCATTACTCGCGACTCCGATGAAAGCCCTTAACCGCGGGTTTCTTTCAAAAGCACGTATTCTTACTATTTCGTATAGATTCCGTCTATTGTACGTTCTTCATTCTCGACGTTAATTCGTCAGGTAAGTTTGGCGCGTTCGCATCTCCCACGCGTTTCTGGTTCATTTCCACGCAACAATCTGCCAGGCGTCGCGAACGTACACGTCAAAACGATTTAAGACGTTCGCGCGTTTCACCCTTTCCAGGCATCATCTTTACGCATTTTCTTCCATTAAAATGTAATATCGTCGAGAATTTTCTTTTGGTATTCTTTGTGCCATAAAAAGGCTTGTTTCGAAAACAACACTCGAGGCTCCTCGTTAAATTAGCACTAACTCGTGATGGAATGCTGAAGCGAGCACTTCCAGAAGCAGGTCACACCAAAGGGACCAATTTTTCTCGTCAACGTTACAATTTACGCAAATAACCTTAATATGATAATTTGTGCGAAATTTGATGGAGAATCTTTTTAGTTATTATCAATTTTTTCATAAACCCATTACATCTCGAGTTACAGACAAAACACTAAAAAATCTCCCATAATTGCCAATTTCTCGAACAAATATGGGGTGAAGTTTACTATTTACGTTTTTTCTCGTCAACATTGGCTTCTAAGTGGATAACGTTCATAATTCAATATGCTGGAAATTTTATTAGGAACATTTTTGGTAATTATCAATTTTTTCGTTAACCCCCTCCTTCCCCTAATAACCACATTATAAAACATCGCTTACCTACTAATCAGAAAAACCGTTCTTTTGTATGAGCTCTCAACTTCATTTTTTGGATTTCACTCCAACATGTTCTTCAGGACTCTCTTTTCAAAAAAAAAACAAAAACATTCCCCACCATGAACTCAGCAGTGGATACAGTTTGCTTCTATTCAACTCCCCCTCAATTTCGTCTATTTACCTAACCTGAGTCTTGAGTTTTCCTGCTGCTCGGATACACGAGTTCCCTTCCATAGTTTGGTTGCAGCCGAAGGTAAGATGAAATTAGAGGGGAGGCACCATCTTTGGGCCGCGATTGAAGTAACACGCCCTTGGCGTGATTCCATAACGATGCGGAAAATTATTGTATTTTAAGCTGTCTGTTGCACAATGTTCGGCATTAGCGACGTCGGTATCTTCGTCGATGGCCCCTTCGCCCCTCCACCGTGCACGCTCCTATTTAGCATTTTGCTTATAAATTTCATCGCGTCGCGCCTTGTCGCACTCACGCATCAATTTTTCTACAATTAGCTGTCACTTTCACGAACGAAAACGCTAATTAGCGCGACCCCGCGCCCGAATTTCCCCCGACTTGAGGATTTTTCTTCATAAATCTCGACCCTTCGACGAATGATCGGTCGTCGGCGACGTACGACTCTCGAGGGTGATCCCAACACCAACCTGCCGGATTCCACGATATATATCGAGCTCCATGATGGTTAAAAATTACCCAAATCTCGTACGCCTTGTATCAGGTTTACCAACACACCGAGTTAACCTATATGCATTTTCATTTGTTTCAAACCATCGCTCGCTAATCTTTTTCCATGCATCAATGTCATACGATTTACCTGCTTCGTCGCCCCCCCGCCCCTTCATTACATATACCACCGTCGCGGCGGAAATTTACGCGTATAAGACATTTAAAACGATTCCGTACGCGGAATTATATTTCCTACGGCAAATTTCCTCTTCGTCTTTTCGCCTTTTCCATTACGCGAACCACCTTCGTTAACTATTATCGCATTAATTTCCGTTTACGGCGGATGCCGGAGCGTGGAGAAGCGATGAGGGTTATTTTTACCATATTTTACGCGCGTATACGCCACACACGTATTGTGAAGAAAATTTCGTTAAGTTCGTCTCGGATATCTTCATCCTCGACGAGGTTTAATTTCGAGACATTTTTGCTTCTATTTTCATTTAGCGACGTTTTGTTTATCGGCGCCGGAGTAATTTTCATGTACGTTTCGAGGGCGTTGTTTTAAGCCTTTTAAATAATTCGCTCAGTGTGGTCGACGAACCGTGGGGTAATTTGAATACGGTCGAGGATGCTGGAGGAGGCTTTTAATACGAGATATAAAATTGATATTTTATTGTAGACGCGGTACAGCTTCGAGGTTACCGTTGGTGACTAAGTCTGTTGCCTTGGTTAATAGTCTCGCGGAATATTTGAGCGAGTGAAATTGCTCTTAAAAGTGCATCGTCTTATTTTCCATTTGCCGAGATGACTATTTTATACGTTATTTTTCTATGGGATATTATTTATTATGGGAGCAATTTTCATTATATGAAGCTATCTCTTGATTTCGCATCTTTAAAATTTTAGTAATATCCAAAATAAAAAATTTTCACGGATGCAAAATTAATTTTACGGATCATAAAAGTTCAATGATTTAAATTATGCGCAAATTTCATCTTAGTCCAATATTACAAAAGCTACTGTAATTTGAAATCTAAGCTCCATGAATCAATAAATATTGCAAATAGAGTTAAAATAGTTTAGAATCGATTAGAATTCGTTAAAAATTGCTTAAAAACTGTCAGAATGTTGTTAAAATAGTTTATGAACGTTCAAAATTTGCACGAAACTGCATAAAAACTATTGAAATGTTAAAATAGTTTAAAATTGATCTGAATTCGTTTAAAATCGCATAAAAATGCGCAAAATTGTCAAAATGTTGCTAAAATTGAATAAAATTGATTTAAAACCTCATCAAAACGGTTAAAATGTAGTTAAATCACTTTCAATTCGTTTAAAATTGTTAAAATGTTGTTAAAATAGATCGGTCGAAATTTGTTTAAAATTACTTCAAAATGCACAAAACAGTCAGTTGTACAATAATCGCAAAAAAGTATTGCAATTTGAAAAACTTTGAACTATTTTAACAACATTTCAATAGTTTTTATGCAATTTAAACAATTTTATATCAATTTTGAAAGTTTTTATGGAATTTTAAATGAATATGGATCAATTTTATTCTATTTCAACAATTTTTAAGCAATTTCAAACAAATTTTGATAATTTTTAACCATCTTAACAACATTTCAACAGTTTTTATGCAAATTTTAAAAAATTTTATATCAATTTTAACAGTTTTTATGAAATTTTAAACGAATTTAGATCAATTTTATTCTATTTTAACAATTTTTAAGCAATTTCAAACAAATTTTAATAATTTTTAACCATCTTAGCAACATTTCTACAGTTTTTATGAAATTTTAAACGAATTTAGATCAATTTTATTCTATTTTAACAATTTTTAAGCAATTTCAAATAAATTTTGATAATTTTTAACCATCTTAACAATATTTCTACAGTTTTTATGCAATTTTAAACAATTTTATATCAATTTTAACAGTTTTTATGAAATTTTAAACGAATTTAGATCAATTTTATTCTATTTTAACAATTTTTAAGCAATTTCAAACAAATTTTGATAATTTTTAACCATCTTAACAACATCTTAACACATTCTATGCAATCTTAAGCAAATTTTGATCGATTTTAAGCTACATTCACAACATTTCGAGTTGTTTTGTAGTTTTGACCAAATTTTTCGGTATTTTAATCTATTCGCACAACTTTTGTGCAATTTTGAGTCAATATTGATCAACTTCACTCAATTTTAACGTTTTGACAATTTTGTGTATTGTTAAGCAATTTTAAACAAATTTTGATCGATTCTGAATTACTTCAACATTCTAAATAAATATTAAACAATTTTAAGCAATTTCAACATAACTTTGGCAATTATTGGGCAATTTTGAGCAAATTTGTCACCAATGTAACCGTTTTGTACAACTTCTATACAATTTAGAACAAGTACTGAACAACTTTGAACGATTTTAACATTTTGACAATTTTGAGTAAATTCAAGTAATTTTATAAATTTAAACAAAATGTTGACAATTTTGTAGAATTTTTAAGCAAATTTTTCATCGAATTTACCTGTCAGCCTATCATTTAATGAAAGATACAACATATGACGTCACATGCCGAATTCCACTCGCTGAAACGGAACACCAACGTCGATATTTCAGCACCTCTTAAATACATTACTACGCTACTCGACGACTGAAAAACACCCCTAAGTAAAACTTCGCACTTCGTAAAACTCTCACCTCTCATTAAAAATCCACACATCGGTCAATCGTCTCTTTAGTTCGCACTTGAAAACCTCGACTTCGTTTAAGACCTTCACGAGGAGCGAATCAAATAAAAACTTATTGTTCTCATCGAAACAAATTATTTGAAATCTTCCCCTGCGCCAGAAGTTGGCAAACTTTCAAATATTTGATCACTTCATGAAACAATTTATAGTTGTATTACAGGTACACTCGTCTTGAAATTCGATTTAGAGTCATAAGCATACTTGAAACTTTTTCATTCACTTTGCAACATGACAAGTATTTCCCAAGTACTTGCGGTAAACTTTGGCAGCGGTCTGTTTTAAGACACGCTATAATTCTAATAGATTGAGTTCCGTCGCGTGTATCCAATTTAGAAAATTTAAAAAAAAAATTACCGTCACGTTTACCTTAAACGTCTTCCTCATTCATCAAACACAAAGATAAATTTCACCAGTAACTGTTGCATTTCTTCACCTCCGCCTACGTCGAACGATGATATATACGATGCGTTATTATAATATCTATAAAAAAACGATACCATCGGTTTCGGCCACATTGCTCCGCCGTCTCATCCACATCGTGTATCTACTCGTGTACACAATGTTTCCATTTACGACTAATGGCTAAATATTAATAACCGAGGGTAGCTTTGATTGGCCTTGTTAAACACATCGAAAAATAACGTCCGTATTATTAATTTTTCGCTACGCGCCAATAAGAATACCATGAAATTATACGCTTTGATTATTCGTTTCGAATTATTTACCCAACGAAAAATACAATAGTAAAACACGTTGATGAGTGTGCCACTTTAGCCTTTTAGGGCTGTATTTTCCACCCTCTTCTGCCTTGCGCTCTCTCACATAACCATCGCGTTTTCGTATTACTTCGACCAAATAACAATCGACCAAGGTGAATATTAAAAAGGGTCAAATTATTTCGATTTTTGTTTTCCTCCAGCCATACATCGTGTTTTGTAATTAAAGGGGCTAATTTTTGTCATTTTCGTTTCTCCGTCGCCTATTTTTCAATACACTCGCGCCACCAAAAAAGCCCGTATAACATCATCGATCCGGTATTCTCATCCGCAATCGGGCTTTTTTGGCCTTACAGCCCCCATTCTTTTCTTCACCCACCGCACGTTACATCCAGATGGGCCGATTTATTAAATACCTTCGAATTTATTATCTCCGATGAAAGCAACGTGTTCACAGGGCTTTACGACACCATTTCGTACCCGCGAAATTTTTTCAACCCTTGTGAAAAATTACATCATCCTGGATGTAAATCAAATCGTCTAAATTGAGAAAAAATTCACAACAGTTCTATAGTATGCTTTTAATGAATATTCATCGTTTCGGCCAAACACTTTGACCTTTTGTACCATCCGATCTTGTTTTGCTTTTTCCTAACGGAATTTTTTCACGAGGAAATTTCATACGAAATGTTTCTCGCTCGAATAAAATTACATTTAGGGTGGATGAAAGAGGAAAAAATAACGTAGGTCTAGGGTTTTTTCTGACACAAAAAAATTACAACGATTCGCCGAGGGAATTAAATTTTATATAAATTTTTTACTCAAATAATAAAAAAAAGCCTGAAAAAATTTCAATTATGAAAACGAGAAAAATTTCGAAAAAGGAAGCGTCAAAGTGGCCCAATTGTTATAGTGCGATAATAGAGGAAAACTTTTTTTTTTTTCAAAAATGAAAAAAAATCAATCTAAAAAAATTTAATAATTTTTATGGAAATTTCCAAACCATAGAAGACATGGATCAATTAGAAAAATGTGCTTTATATCTTTTCTAATGAAATATTTTATAAAAAAGTCATATGAGGAGGAGTTACAATTTTCATAATGAACATATTGAGTGATTGATTGATCATACCCCTCCCCTTCCCCCGGACTAAGACAAAGTAACGACTGACCTCCAAAATATTTAGCTTAAAATTGAACGAGATTTGAATTTAGAGAGAGACACCTCGAAAACAATTTTATAAATTTCAGTTGTTAATATTTAAAAATTTTTTAAATTTGCTCATCACACAACATTGACTCACCGAATCAGAATTTCATCATTTTTGACTTGTACTCATAGCCTCCAGTAAGATTCAAATTTTCTCCAGCATTTTTAAAATTCTCCAGAAATCGCTCTAATGTGCCAGGACTACAGGATAGCTCCCAATTTCTTCTATACTAACTTCACACAATAATTGAATAAAAAAAATCGCATTTTTTATTTCCAGAAAATTCTACTAAGCAAAATGACATAGGCAATTTTTTTGAACAGTTATATCTCGTATCTCCCCCTCCCCGTACGCCATTTCTTATCCTGCTTTACAACATATTGACGGTGAATTTTTCCACTGCAATTGAAGTCCCCGTCCCCTCCGAATCGAGTCTAACTAAACCACTTGAACAAGAACTACTTCAGGAGAATTTCTCCAGCGTTTCTTCGAAAATAAAAAATGGTCGAAAAATGAGAAATTTCCTTAGGAAGTAAGAATATTTTAATATATTAAATATTTTAAAGCTAAAAAGAACCAATTTTGCAACATGCCATGCAAATGCCCAGACTTGGAGACCTTTAAAAATACTGAAAAAAATCTAGATTCCACTGACAGCTTTAAATGTATTTAAAACGATGAAATTTTGGTTCGAGAGGTCAACATCGAGAGTAGATGCTATTTTCAACATTTCCACCGGAATTTAGTGTCTCATTATGAAAATATCACATTTTAACTATTAATGTCTAAATTTTCAAAAATTCTTTAAAAATCGAAAAATCAACATGAACAGATAAAATTTTGGTTCGAAGAAGCAAAAAAACCCCTTCACTTTAAAGAACTTTTATTCTCGGATTTTTCGCATCAGGTACGTCCCTCACTAATTTTTCATCAAAACTCCTACTCCAAAGAAAGTAAACTTTATACAAAGAAAAAACGCAAAATTGTTAGAAATCAAGTTAAACATTTTCTCCCGCCATTTCTCTTGATTACAGATTTTCTAAAAACCAATCAAAAAAGCGACATCTCTTTCTTTTTAATCACAGGCCACCCACCATCGCCAACGAAAAATCAAACAAAACATCAGCATCGTAGCTGTCCGCACACGCAACACCCTCGATTCACAACTGTCGCGAAATTCCCACACCTTCATTTCCACCAAATCTCCCTTTAAAAATAACACTCCCTGTCATCGAGAAGGAACAAACCCACAAAGGCCTGGAATACGCCGTTGAAACGGCAAAAATTCGCTATTTGGTTACGCGTTTCGAATTACAACGAATTTTCATAACATCGCCCCCCGCTTCACGTCCTATCGACCTTTTAAGATTCGCAGTATAGATCAAGCACGGTACACCGGTACGCTCGACCTTCATAAACAATAAAAATAGCTCCGATATTGTTATTACATTTATTATATTTATAAAGCAAAGAGAGCGAGAGAAAAACACGAGGTACGCTACCTCGAAAACTCGGTGCATTTTTTTCCCGTTCGCGTATCCTTTTCTACTTTTTTTTTTTTCTAACACCGAAATATACACATCGGACTCGTCTTTGTTTTTTTACTCGCCTCTGCTCTCCGTTCCTCACCGGTGTTCTTATATCGCATTGTATAATTAATATAATTTACAAAAATAGCGCCGCAAAAACGATGTAAAAAGGGAGCGATTTCACCCTTCCGTCCTTTCCGCCCGCGTATACGCTTTTATTACGCGAAGAATTCCGCTATATACGCGATGCGAAAGCGAAGCTTCATCGTCATAGACTAATGCAAACGGACCACGGGTGGAGGGGCGGAATTACAAGGCGAATTTTTTTCACTCGTTCTGGCAACCTATGCTAATAAATTTGCCGACATTGTTCGCATGATAAGTGATACCGAATAACGCGATCCTTTTTTTTTACGCTGAAAAAAAACAACCCTTCGACGTCATACGAGCGCAAAAATTCCTCGTTTACAGTTCGAATGACTGATACTTTAAATATCGACTTCGTCTCGCGCCGATATACGTAGAACAAAAGCGCCTAAATCGAATCTTCGCCGAGATAATTCGGTAATTTATGTACGAAAGCTTACAAAGCGTCGCGTCGCGCCTACACAGTTCGCTAAACTTATCGCGAGCTATTAGCGGCAAAATAGGCGGTAACGCGCGCTCACCGACGACGTCGAAATGTCTAAGTCAATTGTATTCGTCATCCCTCTTTCGCCTTACCCCGCCGTAGCCAAAAGACTTCCTAACTTATCCGCACATGTGTTCGAATACACCGCGGATACGAACGCACACACATACAAACGCACCCCACATACCTCTCAATCGTCTTCACCGACAATGAGAGCTCGGCACGCACACACCGAGTAAATTACCAAGTTAAATCTTCGCTTTACCGTGTCACCGACATTATTCGTTTACAAGCACAAGGGTACATGCATCGATGAGAAACGCACTAGAGACGCTGAAGACGCGGGGAGCGAAGGGAGACGCAGATTATGACTTAATTCAGATATATTAAACGCCTAACGAGCGATTTGTTCAAGGGTAATTTTATCGTTTACTCCCCCCTCTCTTCTTACAACTACACAGGTGCATCGTCTGCAACGTTACCCCACATCTTCGACGATAAGAAATCCTATAAAGAAAAGATTTCGCGCTTTAAAAAAAGAGGGAGAGATAGATACCGTCTCGATGTCTTAATTCAACTCATCGTCTTGAAAACTCCCCCTCCATCTCCCTTACGTGTTATCAGCATCTTTTAAATATAATCAACGATCCCGACTCGTTTTATTTTCACAATTCCCTTCCAAAAAAAAAACTCGAAAAAGGACCATAATAAAAAAAAAATAACCGAAAGTCGTTGTTTTATAAAAATTTAACATCTCAAACAAGATATCAAATCAGCGAGTTTTTTTTTCACTGTAAAACAAATTTTAAAAAGGAGATTTTTATGGGCTAAGTTACTTTTATTTTATGAGTTTCTCTCCTTTAACATTGTGTTTTATTTCCTTTGTATCTAGTATTTCTTTCTGTTTTTGTGTGTTTTTTTTCTCCCTCGCTCGACACTCTCTCTCTATCTATCGTTGGTGTAAATGTGCGAGATTTTGTATGTGTATATTTTGTATTCTCCCAGCCACCACCCCCCATCATATCCTCGGCGTAATATTTTTCTACTCACGCTTCGATGACGTACGATGACGGTGGCGGTTCAGCTGTCTCGTATTATATAGTTTGTTCATTCGCTGCGAATGAATTTCGTTCGTGTTTTTCTTGTTGTTGTATTTTTTTATATATACGTACATTTTTTTATACTCGTCTTTTTTCGTTGTTTTTCTTCATTTTTTTTCTTCTCGTTTTTATTTCCCGTTCGTATTCTCTCTCTCTCTCTCTCGATTCTCTACGTGGACTTTTTTCTCACCGTTGCCCTCGTCGATGTCGATGCCGCCAACGCCGCTATCACGATTACACTAAAGCACTTTTATCGCGTATACGCGACCGCGCCAGGCAACTGTATCATTTTCCGAGTCTTCTACGTTTTTGTGTATTTTTTCGCCTTTTTTTTTTTTTGAGCGCGCCCGTTTCATTTTATTCGCGTATTTCGTCACGTCTTAACCTGCGTATATTTTTCTTCTTCCTACGGGGGTCATTCGCCGTGACGATCTCATGTTCAAAAATGAATTGTATTTTTAAAACAATCTCGCAATTTTCATCCCTTCGCGCTATTTTTTCTTCCGCACGTAAGAAAATACGACGCAAAATGAAAGAAAGTAATACATCCTTTGCAGCTTTAATTTCGCCTTTGACGTTACAAAACGCCCATAGTGAAATAGGAAATATGGTCTTCTCAGTAATAATCTTGAAAATAGCTCATTTATTGAGTAATTACCGATATTTACCAAAATTTACCAACGTTATTAGTATTTACCAAAAATTACCAATATTTACCAAAATTATCGGTAATTACCAAAATAACGGGTATTTACCAAAAATTAACAACATTTACCAAAATTACCAGTAATTACCAAAATAGCTGGTATTTACCAAAAATTACCAGTATTTACCAAACACTACCGATATTTACCAACATTATCAGTATTTACCAAAAATTACCAATATTTACCAAAATTATCAGTAATTACCAAAATAACTTGTATTTACCAAAGATTACCAATATCAACCGGAATTATCAGTATTTACTAAAATTAATGGTAATTACCAAAATAACTAGTATTTATCAAAATTACTGGTATTTACCAAAAATTACCGGCATTTCGCGAAATTACCAGTATTTACTGAAAATTTATTGGCACTGCATAGCAACCAATATTTAACAGTCAATTTAGGTAAAAAAATTTCATAATAAAATACATGAACAATTCTCACGAATATTATGCGCAATTATTGTAATTACATCAAAAATCCTCGTCGTCGTTCGTAATTACCAGAAAATTACCGAAAATTGAAACACTCGTATAAAAAATCGAACCAATTTTTGTCGCTTGCAAGTAAACCTGTGAGCATGTTTCGAATCGGCACATACCAAATGACGGTAAATACCGTATTTTGGTGAGAAAACCCGTTATTACTGGTAATGACGTGCTAAATATCCACAAAAGCGTGGAATTAACGCGACGTAGAAAATTCTTCTTTGTTATTTAAAAATTGAAAAAAAATCCCAAAAGATCAAAATTTTGATAATTAATGGAAAACTTGGGAATCACGAGGTAAATCACGGATTCACTATTCGTTACCAGTAATTACCGTCCTTGAAATGATACGGGTAATTACAGAAAAATTACCAGTATCGCAAATCGACAAGAAATTGAGAGATTATCGAAAAGAAAAGTCATTTCTACAACTCAACTACGTTGCACGTGTTCTTTAAATTTCAAATCAGTAAATCTATGAAATTACCTCCGAGGGTAATTTACCAACAATCTTATAAATTACGGTAATCCAAATAAGTACCGTAAATCCGGCGAAAATATTACAGGAAACGATTTTAATAAAATTTCCGCAAATTGTATTGGTAAATTATCGAGAAAAAATCAAGAAAGAAATGAAATTTCATTTTCCATACGAGCTCTCTCGTTTCCACGCATTGAAATACCCCCAAAATTAATTCAACTCGACTTGCGCCTCAATTCCGCTACACTTCAATAAAAACAAATTCCCATTCCTTAATCTCGCCGCGCCTATGCCAACGACATTTCCTAATGCACGCATACTTTCGCATCAAAACCTATACTTACAATAACGACGCTCGAATCAACACCCTCGACACGTTCGAATATTCTGCGAAACGAATCGTTGATCTTACGTAGGCGTCACTCTGAAAAAATTCAAATCCTCCGACTTACCTACGAACGTTAAACCAAATCAAAATCTCGCAGGCGTCGAGCTAATCTCGATTTCACATCCACATTGAGACACCCCCTTCAAAAAGAAATAATCGTAGCGAAGGTGAAAAGTACCAAAAAAATAGAATCTAATATAATTCGTTTTGCGGTTGAAAGCCCCTCGTCTCAGGCGAAAGCACACGAGAAATGAACCAGCCACATACCAGCACGAGTTCCGCTAAGTATAACGCCATGGTGCATATTTACAACGCGTACTTTAAATTTCAGGATAAACTTTCGGTTATGTGGGTACGCTTGAAAACACCATATATACAAAAATACCCAAACCAATATAACCGAGAGCTCTAAAAGAGCAAGCAAAACGCTAGTTATCGAAAGTTTACCGCAAAAAGTTGATGACGGTGCGGAAAGTTGCGTTCTTAAATGGAAATGCTGGTATTCTGTCGAATTATGACATCTTATCGTCATACGTGAAAATGCTTTTAGCTCGCCCGCCCGTGTTTATTCGTATATGGCACTTTGTTAAGTTGTTATTTTTCATTAGGTTTTATCAAATTTTTTGCTCCTTTTCCTCCCCCGCGTTCGAACTTCATCGTTTACGATACGGTTCGACGACGTTGGAAGACTCTGCACGCGCGAAGACGCAAGGCGTACGAAACGATCAGCGCCGCGGAGCACACCAGGCATCGTTTGCTTAAATATTCGAGGTAATATTTCGGAATAACCGACATTTATGCTTTCCCCGCCTCTTCCCCCGTCGCACGAACGAGATACGTGTATTAAAAAAAACCACCGCCAATAAGGAAAGCGGAAAAATCTCAAACATCGAAACGTATATAGTTGTTTACTGCGCGAATAATGAAAAATTACGCGCATCTCTTTATCACGACGTCGTCGTGTTTTTACGCGTAGAATTTTGGCTTCTTTTTTCCATTTTCCAATCTTATTGTCGTACGTTTGCGAGTTTCTTTACGTAGTAATTTCTTTCTTTTTTTTTCGCCTCCGTGAAAGGAAATTTTCACGTAATAAACGTTCCAAGACGCGAAAGAAGTTTTACCCGCGACATTCCGCTACCCCGCGATCGCCTCCTTAAAGACGGGCGCGCGGAAACCGGCAGCTATTTGTATTCGAGCGTTTCGTTTAAATACGAAGCAAATATTCATATTTCGCTTTATTCAATTTAACTCGTAAACTTTTCGTTCGCCGCGGTGATTTTGTCTCGAGTTCATTCGTCGTTATCATTTAGCGAGAAGAGCTTATTGTGCTGGCGAAATTTAGCGCTTGACGGATGATTGCGCGTGATTTATGCCATTGTACGCGTCACAATTCGCGCTAAAATGTATCGTTCTGGTGTGACGCGGCGACGAGCGGGAACTTGACACGGAACGAGAGGAAGCGCGAAAACAAGTTTTTTTTTCGTCTCGCGTCATCGTCGTCGTCGTCGTCGTCGCATTTATCGCGTATAAAAATGGCGTATTTTCGGTGATAGCGACGAGCGAGCCATGATACCGAAGAGAATTACTGGCGAAATTTTTATTTGGCGCGACATCGAGAGAAAAATCCATCATATTAACACATACGAGACCTTTTAAACTGATCAAGAAGCAAATGTCGAAAACAGTACAAGATCGCTTATGAATGCATAAAAATCGTTGAAAATGTTGTTGAAACCGTTAAAAATTGAAAAAAAAAAACTGTTGAAATGTTACTATAACAGTTTAAAATCGATCAAAACTTGTTTAAAATTGCATAAAATCTATCAAAATGTCATTAAAATAATTGAAATCGAACAACATTTGCTCAAAACTGCACAAAAGATATGCAAAACGATTAAATTACTGAAAAATTTGACAGGAGTAGCAAAAAAGCATCAAAATGTTAAAATAGTTTGAAATCTATCAAAATTTGTTCAAAATTGCTAAAAAACTGTTAACGTGTTGTGAAATAAGTTTAAAATTGATCAAAATTTGCGTAAAATTGCTTGAAAATCGCTAAAAGAGTATAAAATTAATCCAAATTCGTTTAAAATTGCATAAAAACTGTTAAAATAATATGGAATTGGTCTCAAATGTTATTAAAATTGTTCAAAATTTGTTTAAAATTGCATAAAAACTGTTAAAATATCGCGAAAATAAATTTAAATTGATCAAAATTTGGTTAAAATCGCAAAAAACTATCACAATGTTGTTAAAATAGTTTAGAATCGATCAAAATTGGTTTAAAATTGCTTTAAAATGCATAAAATTATCAAAATGTTCTTAAAATTTCATAAAAACTGTAAAATGTTGTTAAAATAGTTTAAAATCAATCAAAATTTGTTTAAAATTGCATAAAAACTGTTAAAATGTTGTTAAAATAAATTTAAATCGATCAAAATTTGGTTAAAATCGCATAAAACTATCACAATGTTGTTAAAATAGTTTAAAATCCATAAAAATTTGTTTAAGTTGCTTAAAAATGCACAAAAGTGTGAAAATATTTGTTAATAAAACTGCATAAAGTTGTTCAAATTGTACAACTTTTTTGCATTTTTAAGCAACTTAAACAAATTTTGATGGATTTTAAACTATTTTAACAACATCTTAACAGTTTTTACACAATTTTAACAACATTGTGATAGTTTTATGCGATTTTAACCAAATTTCGATCGATTTAAATTTATTTTAACAACATTTTAACAGTTTTTAAGCAATTTTAAGAACATTTTGATAATTTTATGCATTTTTAAGCAATTTTAAACAAATTTTGACCAATTTAAAAAAATTTTAACATTTTGACAATTTTGTGCATTTTTGAAAATTTCAAGGAAATTCTAACCGATTTCAAACTATTTAACAACATTTTGACAATTTTGTACATTTTAAAGCAGTTTTAGACAAATTTCGATCGATTTTAAACTATTTTAACAACATTCTAACAGTTATTATCCAATTTTAACACAATTTTTACAGTTTTTCTGGAATTTTAAACAAATTTTTACTGATTCTAAACTATTTCACTCACACTTTGAAGTTTTTTTGCAATCCTACCCAAATTTTGATCGATCTTAAACCATTTTAGCATCATCTTGACCATTTTTTGAAATTTTTAAGCAATTTAAAAAAAATTTTAATCGATTTCAAACAACTTTAACTACATTTTATCAGTTTTTCAACAATTTAAAGCAAATTTTGATCAATTTTAAATAATTTGAACAACATTTTAACAATTTTTATGAAATTTTATGCGTCTTACAACAACTTTAAACAAGTTTTGATGGATTCTCAACTATTTTAAAATCATTTTGGTGGTTTTATGCGATTCTAACCAAATTTTTGGTTATTTAAACGTTTTGCAGAATTTTTATTTAATTTTGAACAAATATTTAATAATTTCAACAAGTATTTTGACTATTTTATAAAATTTAAGGGAATTGTAAACAAACTTTCATAAATTTAAAAGCACTCTATCAAAATTTTGATAATTTTTTGCAATTCTACACGAATAATCAACAACTTTGAACAATTTCAACATCACTTTGGCAATTTTTGCGCAATTCTGAGCAAATTTTTCACTTATTTCGTCGTCGAACGATAATTTTTCAAATTTTATCGTCGATCTTTCGATTTCAAGGATCTTGAACATTCATCCTCAAGCAAACACACCTCGGTTGAAGTTGAATTTCCCAAATTCCTCAGCCAACTTGACTCATCATGCGTTATTTAAATCAGAAATTTCTTCTAAAACTCGATTTTCAACAAAAAATCCGACTTTTTTCACCGATTCTCCAAAACAACCCCCTCTATTGCTCCTTCAAAGCATAACCCGAATAGCAGCTTGTTACACTTGATGCAATAGCTCCTCCTCTGGATCAAAAACTCATCCAAACTGATCGAGATGTCGTCATCGTGGCCACCAAAACAAAACCCTCTCGGCTCGTTTACTCTATTCGCACGATGTATTTACTATTTACCTCTTATGTATAATTGTATACACACCGATTCAAAAAAATCATCCGCATTTACGAATCGTCTGCACACATGTAGCACATTACGTTCAAACGAGTATACGCGCTCTCATCGCCGCAGGGTTAGACTCAACAATCAACATGTACCAATAAGGGTAGCCGGCTTTCGAATATTGTCTGTGTAAATATCAAAAACGTTCGACGGCACCTTGTAAATACCTTCCTTTCGCAACATTTCACCTACTCCTTTTATTTCTCTCTTTTTCCAGCACACGTTGTGAAATCACTCTTCAAATATTGGATAAATCTGGCTTCATCTCTTTCCCTCTATTTACACTGTTTATATGTACGTACTCCATCGTGTAGATTTTTCTTCGATATAACGTAACACGTTAATTTCCTCTCTACCGGAAGAATTTACATATCGACGACAAGCCATCAAACCATCACCTCCTCGCCGCGAGAAAAATCCTCAAGATAGGTAAACTTTTATACTAAAGTCAAGTAAAATTTTCCGCGACATCTTTAACTTTATCCATTTACTTTTATCTCAATTTCGTTTCGGTTCTCTTTGGGAGTAAACCATAGACGATGACGAGTTAAACAGAAACACGCCTATGGTGAAAATTACGTCAACCTAATTTCACTCTTTTAAAAGTTTAAAAAGCCTTCAAAAGCTAGTTGATTAATCTTTCAACGTTTCAAGACAAAAACTTCCCGATAAAGCGAAATTATTTACGCATACAAAGAAATCACGTATGTCTGAGTAATCCCTACGTTCGCTTTTATATTTACATCACCGTCATTCATTTACTTGAAAGAGCGCAATTAACGGTGAAATTTGTTTTCCAACTTATATTTCCCGAAACGAATAAGCCGAGCATATAACTCGTTGTATGAGAAACCAACATACGACGGGAACCCCGCTCCAGCCTCGCAACCTATAAATACAAGTAAAAGTCTATAAATCGTATACAAATCTGTACTTGATCTCGGCTTCTCGCCTTCTTCGACGTCTCCGGTCGTCGTCGTCTGTTACAAACTTATGGAATAATTTCCGTCTTGCGAAACTTCCCAGCGAAACGATTCTTTTACAGATTTATAGACTTATAACCGACGAGATTTCGTTTTAACTTCGCCAACGACGTTGTAAAATACTTGATGGATGAACTCCGGCGAATCGGTCTCTCAGACGCGATGTTATTTCCGTAGAGGTCATTTTTTCGATATTCGGTGAGTTAGGCTTATTCGGAATATTATCGAAAAATTTCTCCCCACGACAGATACGTCGATATATTACAAAATCTTCCGGCTGTGCAATGAAAACGTGTGATAATCTTTTAATACGCAACGTCCAGGCCGAACGATAAATATCCAGGAGCTGGTTTAAATATACGACCACAAAGAGACACGCACACACACGTGCACGCCATCGATTAAAAAACACCTCCGCCATGGAAATGTACACGTCAAGTACGAGCATTCAGTCGCTTATCGAATACCACCACGATAGGTTCTCCGAAAAGTACACACATGTGCACGTGTACACGTGTACGATGACGAAAATACTGGATTTTCTCCCATCGTAGGACCTCCTTCGATCTCACACCCTTCGCATTTGCTTGGTTGTTACCGATATATTGGATTTTCAACGGTATCTTTATTCATAAGGCGATATCGAATACCGGAGCAGATACCCCGAACCTTGGCGGATTTACTTTTTGTACGATTTTTTCCCTCCCCTGCGAACGTTCCCGATACCGTCATGAATATTTATTTCGATTCGGCGTCGCGAAATAAAAAACCACCTATTACGCCTTCGTCGTGTACGATACACTCGATACGTTTTATATATCGAATTTATACGCCAAATTACACCCACGTATAGTATCCACGTACCGAAGGTCTCCTTACCCCCGCCCTCTCCCTCATATCCCTCATAATACGTACGTCAAAAGTGAAAAAAAAATATAGGAAAAAATATATATATAGAAAAATATGCGAAAGTAAACTATCGCAGGACAAAAAACGGCCAGCTTTTCCAAGACCGATTATATTTTACATACGCGAAACGCAAAATAACTAGGAAAAAATTTCACCCGGACATATGCCCGTTAGATGTCTATCTTGCATACCAAAATAAGAAGAAAACCCTCGTACATCTCTCTCACATCGTACCAAGTCCCATCACCATTTTTTTCCTAACAAAACGTTACGTCGTCGACGCAATAACGCCGTAAAAGGAGCAAAAAATTGATAAAACGAATTTTTTTCATTTCTTTGACGGAGGAAAAATTCCTACACATTGAGTATTTCGCTCGAGGAAATTAGTTTAGGTAAATTTAACGCGCAATATTGTGTAAAAAATTGAAAAAAACTACGTTATCCCTTCAAAAAACACGATGATACAATATAATAAACATGTAAGTAGAGTGGGTTGCAGAAATATCACATAGAAGGGGCAAGATTTCAATTTTAACGATTGTGGTACCTGCATTACAGTCGGAGGACCCATACAGAAGAGTTCTGCATCCTCCCCTCCCCGACCCCGTCATTTTGACAGGAAACGTTTTTCTGAAAAGGGAGATCAGGGCCGTATTAAAGTTGAAAATGGCTGTTCAAGCTCACTTCAAGTCCACTTCTCTCACCAACGTGACATTTTACGCGATAATCTTTAAATGATAATTTGCGAGGAAATCAACGGAGAATATTTTTAGTCGTTATCAATTTCTTCGTAAAATCACTTTCACCCCGTTCAAATTCCCATTATGAAACATCGCTCACCTGTCAATCAAGAAATCGGCCATTTTTATTTTTAAGAATTTCATTTCATGTTCCCTGAGAATCCCTCATGAAAAGAAAACGTGACCTGTCCAAATCGACAGGGTAC
Organism: Maconellicoccus hirsutus; assembly: GCA_003261595.1. Taxonomy (NCBI): domain Eukaryota; kingdom Metazoa; phylum Arthropoda; class Insecta; order Hemiptera; family Pseudococcidae; genus Maconellicoccus; species Maconellicoccus hirsutus. The sequence continues at coordinate 25,897 of QBDW01005291.1, read as the reverse complement.
CAAAACTCTTCGATGTGCCCTCTTCCCCTCCGAACCACTACACAAATGACGATGAGCACCTTGCAGTAATTTTTCGAGCCAACGTGTATCACTAGTTGCATACCCTGTATCAAAAAATTACCCTTCATTTTCACATCTCATAAAAACACGTCATCTCTTCTCACCGCGGAAAGATGAAAAAGCAAAATACAAACTCGCGTTACCTCATTTTCAAACATTTCTCTAAACCATTTTGCTTTTTCGATCGTAATTTATACGTAAAAATCACCTACGACGAAAACCCTCGAAACCTCGACGCATTCACGCTTTATCGAGTCTTTCGTCTTCACGCTCGAAATTACGAAAGAAAAATCTACGTTAACGCTTCATTGCTCCCGCAACGTCGACACAGAGAACCGGCGATTGCGGTGAAATTCCACTCTCGAAAAAAACCCTCGCCGAGCGAAATAAAGGAAATTTACAAAAGAATTTCTTGATTATTGTTACCAAATTGATTTCCCGCCTTTCAAAACGCGCGCGCAAAAAAAAATTCCATTCGAGATATCTTCAAAACACCATCACGACCGTATCTACTTTACATAACGAAATCAACGCCGCCGAATCAAACACCGCGAGCTCCGTAATTACTCTATTTATTACGGAGTAATTACTCGACCGACGAAAAACGCCACGACGTGGAAAAAAAACGGCGAAAAAAGCGCCCGCGAAATCCTCTCAAGAATCCTAAATACATTTAACGACTACGCCCGAGAAAACGCCACTTTTAAGCCTATTTAGTCATCGCGCCGAGGCCATATCTGAGAAGGCGCGTCGTCTTTTCGATGTAAATAATAAATAACGTTGCTAATTCGTATCACCGACGACATAATTCAATTTTTAGACCGTCAGCTCACGTCTGAAAATAACTCGCGCTTTTAAACCGAAAAAAGCTACACGATTAATAATGCTATTTCGCTTTTAAATTGCCTTTTTCTTCTTCTCCTTCGGCCGGAAGATGAAATTTATCACATTTTAATAACCTTTTTCTTTCGAACATTTTTCTTATTTTTTCGTGTGTATAGTCACGTCCGTCGTCGTCGCTGTTTCGCGCCTACGGCTCGGCCCAGCTTTCTAGTTTCCGGTCTACGTGTCGTACTTTTGATGCCTCGATTTTATCAACTTTATTTTATTGTTCTCGCCTTCGTTCGGCCTATAAATTACTTGCATGGTACATACAAGGTGTACTAAAAATAGTGTTGCGCCTTCTATTTCGAGATTCTGCAACTTCAATGACACCAGTGAAGATAAATTTGCTTACTTCCAATACGGGAAGGGGCCGAGTTGAGATATCGTGGCAGAGCAAAGATTTTGCAACTTTGATGACACTAGTACAGATGGATTTGCATACTCTCGAAATCTCAAGGCATCATATCCGCTGGCTGTTCAAGTACATAGATGCAGATAGATTTGCATACTTCCCGGATTTCAAGGGGCTACATGCAGATACTATTTCCGTCAATCCGGTGGTACTGCAAATTGAACAACACCGGTGCAGGTACTTTTGCATATCCTCAAAAAATTCAAGAAACGAGACTGAAGTACTACGACTGTTCTTGTGGAATTAATAACTGTTTAATATGACAACTTAGAGTCAATATATATAGAATCTTTTTTATGGGCTTTTTGAAGCACTGTAAAATCATTTATTATTATAATTTGGTCAAACTCGAAATTAAAGCAGTTATCTCCATTCAAATCACACCTTGCCATTTTATTTACCGAGACATTCGATAACATGATCTTACGCTCTTCAAATCACGTACTTTGTTGACGCCACCTAAAATCGTAAAATATGCTTCTCTTCTCACATTCACAACTTCACGACGCCTGCTTACAATCATATCTGCAATTTTACGTTCGTAATGTCGTACAAGTTGCCTATACCTTCGATAACGCCTTCATATAACGTTATACGCAATATATTCGACATCGTCGTAATAATTAAACACCACGAGGCGATACCTCGACTCGGAATAATTTCCAAAACACGTTTCAACCTTTACAAATCATCACCTTCGCTTGCATTCATTCTTCGTCTACGTCGTAAAATACACGATAAATAATAAAAATTCTCCGCCAACAATACCGCCATACAACTCGGAACTAGATTATAAACCGGTAAGAACATTAAATGGGAATTTTTAACGCTATTCTCGTACTATATTAACTCCCGCAACCACGCCCGTTCGCAAAAATTCCGCCAGCACCGTCGGGTAATTTCACTTTAAACAACGTTAATTAAATATCTTTTTGTTTAAGCGCTCTTTTGTTACCCTTTTCAAGAAGTTTCCGTCGCTGCTTCGTTGCTACGACGAAGGCGCCTAATATTCGGAAGGCAGTTTAATAAAGATTTCTTTTTGTTGCGAGAAACCAAGTGAGAGGAAAATTGCATACGTTATGTGCCCCCCCCCTCTGAACCATTCCCCATCATCGTTACTTTATACGTACTCATTTTCCTATGATTTTTTTCAGCCTTGGAAATAGCGAACACTGGAAAACCCATTTGCGACGAAGAACCAAAAACGAAATTACCTTTTGTCTTTTGCCTTCTTCTTTCGCCATTGGCCAAAGCTTTCTTCGACCTTTGTGTTCCTTCCCGTTATTTTCCTTCTACTCTTAATTAATTACCCATAAGTGCGACAAGGTTTCCTCGACGGAGCTACGCAACCTCCCGCAACGCCACCTTCTCCACGCTCCATTCGGGTTTTGCGTTAACGCAATCGCGGTTCGGACGCGAATTTTAATTTATCGATGACATTTAGTACGTTCCGCGGCATCGATTTGGCTCGTTGGACGAGACGATTTTTAAAATGTCATTTACACGCCGTACACGAAGTCGCGCTTGTCGCCAGGACGTTCGACCTTGATACCGTCGCGTAAATTAATCTCCCCTCGAGAACTTCCCTTTGATTTTCGCACCAGGTGGCGAATTAAAGAGACGTGTTTTTTTTCCACGCTCTACCTGTGATAACCCCGACCAACAATATCATCGCTCGATGTCGCCTTTAATTCGAGAGACTTCGTGGTCGATAATTTATTCGCGTGCGAGACCATCGTTCGACGGTGCTGAGATTAATCTCGGCGTTCAATCCTTTGCCGGCGTCGTCGTCGTTTCGTGGTGGTCGTGTATTTTCGCCGTGGTCTCGTTACGTTTCTGGGTCAATTTTCGGCCCAGTGCGTTTTACGCGAAGATATATAGGACATTTGAATTGATGTTGGGCTGCGTTAAATGGATGCAGGGATGTACTCTTAGGAGTATACAGAGGGAAAATTAGGCATGAAAAGAGATCCTCGGATACTTGATGCCCCGAAATTCGGTGTCTGTTTTACTTGGTCGCTGAAACGATTATTATTCCACATCTCTTATTTGATGAAAGTTTTGAAATTACCTCTTCGTTGAATTTTTTGTTTTTCTTACTTTTTTCTCAAAGATGTGGTCTATTTCTTGGTATGTACCCCTCAAAAAAACACCCCTCATCTCATATCTTCTTCATCTCTTGTAAAAAATTCAAATAAACTATGCTGGAAATTTTACAAAATCTTGGCGAAATTTGGGCAGATACGAAAACAACTTTTATTATTAAAAATATTGTTCATTAAATTTCCAAAAACATTTGTTACAAAAATTTTTTTCTCAAATTATCCCAAGTTTCACAAAAACACCCCAACAAAAGTATTCCATAAAAATGATGGCTCGCCATTTCCAACGCGTGTTATTATTCGACGAATTACGCTTTTTTCAGACGGACAAGGGAAAATGAAACATCACATGAAATTCATAATTATTCAGGTACTTTCCATAGCTGCAAATAATTCTCAATTTCCACCGCAGCTCACCTGAACACCTCCCACACCGCTACACGTAGCACTCAATACATCCTTAGTACAACGCTTAACCTCGCATCTCATTTTTATCTCAGCCCTACACATCAAACCACTCGGCTCACCCTCACAAAGCGTATCTCCACTCGACGACGCACTTACAACCCTCGCGTATCTCTCGCATATTAATCTCAACCGTGTATTTCCACCACGCTAAACGAAACGTAATTAAAACCTTTTTTCGCAAATGCTCCGTTACGCGTTGGCAAAAAGACAAAAAAATCTCCGAGAACACACAATTGAGAAACGTTTAAGTACCAGAGTATACACTCGTGTTGTAACACACCCCAAAGAGCTCCATATACTCGCTCGAATATAAATTAAGTATTTTTTCTTCTTTTATTAAACATCGCTATTCGTTGAAGAGAACATAACTCGACTGTAAAAATTACAATATACTCTTCTCCGTACTCCACATCCTCTTTAAGAAATTATTACAAACTCTTCGCGCGCAATAAACGCGACGAATACGAGATTTCGTCCGAATCGTGTATAAAAAGAATGCAAACTACGCGCAACATCTCGTATTCCTTTTACACCGAATTTACTTCCGACTTATAAAATATTTCATTTCGAATTAAACCTTAACGTTTTCCTTTTTTCTAAAGTCGAGCGAAAATTTCATTTTTAATTTCACGTACGAACTATTATTACCTTACGTCGACCAAGTACCCCTCACTTGTTAATTTCCAAGCTCGTTTTACTTTTTTCTCCATCTCACCTAAAAGCAAACCTTTTTTCGCGACCTCGCCGTTTTAAGTTACTGCAAAATAGCGTCGCGTAATTTCACTCGAGATGGCGAATTGTAGCTTGAAAAAAAAAAGGAAATACCTTTCGGTACTTACCACCAATTACACGGCACGTTAACATCACATCGTCTCCTTCGTCGTGCGGTCCAACACTTTTATTCAGCTGCCTTCCCCAGCGATCATACAACGTGGGTTTTTCCGGTGGCACTACGTATGCGAAAAAACAAGCGAAAATTCGAATTAATTCACATCGTTCATCAACGAACAAAGCAAATTGGCAGGAAAAAAGGGTTGCATTAAAAAAACCAGTCGCGAAATTACACCCGTACCTAAGTGACAGATCGGTTAATTAGAAAATCAACGTGAAGTCTTCGCAGCACAGTCGTGATCTCCACTTGGCCCTTTGTAAAACGCGACCGAACCCGACGTTATTAAATCAGTAATGCGATAAGATATTGCACCGAGGTTTCCTCTTTTATTCTCCCAGCGTGTATAATTAATTCGATAATTCAACGGTTTCCAGTTAATTATTCGCAGAATGCTTTTTATCGTGGAGATATTTTTTTACTCCTTTTTTTTTTTCGGTCGTCAGCGTAGCTTCGATATCTCTCGCATATGCACACATAGTGGCGCAAACGTATCTCGTAAAAGCTATTAAAACCGTCCCATCGAGATATTTAACCTCGTCTAATGCCATACGATATAGGGGCGCTTTGAAGCAATTTGAAATTAAAAAATGTTCCCTCTTATCTAGATAGCGCCTGTTGTAGCACTACGGGAATCGCGTCAGGTTCGACGTCCAGAGATGCGGCGATATCGCATACGAAGCCAGGAGATCTTCATTCGACGCCGAGGGAGAATTACGTCGCTAATTATTTTTTATCTTTTTTAATTTACCCCTTTCACATCCCCACCTCGTTCTTGGCGCACCAATATATCAGCAGTGTGAATCGAAAATAGCTAATTGCTCTCGAGAGTCATATTCGGCGTTTGTCAATTAGGAAGTATTTCTTCAATCGTCTGAATAATCAAATACCGAGGTTTTCCTCCCAAAAGAAATTGAACACGAAGAGCCTCAAATCCAGTCAATGATAAAAATATGTACTTTTATACATGCCATAAGTACGGGGTGTTCAAAAAGTGATTGGGTTTCTGCACTCATATAGGCAACCAACATTACACAGTCAACACCCATTAGTAGTACGAAAGACGATCAAAAAGTAAGTTACACTTCGCAATAATTCAATGACAAAAAATCACAAAAAGTAAAGTTTATATATTTTTAGAATCCCTGAACATTGCTCTATTTCTCTAAGTAATCGCCTAAATTATTTAAACATTTTTCGTAACGTGGTACGAGTTTATCGATACCTTCGCGGTAGAACATTCGTCCAACTTCTTCTAGCCATTCCATGACAAAATTTTTGCATTCTGCATCGTTTCAAAAATGCTCTCCACCCAAAGCATTTTTCAACAGACCAAACAAATGGAAGTCACAGGGTGATCGGTCAGGGCTGCAGGGTGGATGTGGCCATACTTTCCATTTAAATTTCTCCAGAAGGACACTGGTTACAGCGGCGGAGTGAGGGGTGGCGTTGTCATGAATGAGAACGATTCCATCGGACCATTTGGTGTTGGACGAATGTTCTACCGCGAAGGTATCGACAAACTCGTACCACGTTATGAAAAATGTTTAAATAATTTAGGCGATTACGTAAAGAAATAGCGCAATGTTCAAGGATTCTAAAAATATATAAACTTTACTTTTTGTGATTTTTTGTCATTGAATTATTGCGACGTGTAACTTACTTGTCCCTCGTATATTATACAACCAAAATGAAACTGGTAACACGCATCAGTATATGCAACCACAACGACACCACCAACATGAAATGATATAGGCAACCAAAATAACACCGCGAGCACACTGAGTGTGGATACCACTGTAGATAGTATAGACAACCAGAACGACATCACACAACGATAAATGCATACTGATATAATTCAGGTTTAATCTACGGTAAACCTCAAACCTCAACATGTCTTCAAATCCACACTGAAAACACAAGATCATTCCATGTTGAGTTTCCACTAAAGTTGTGAGCATTAAACGGCGATTGCGGTGACCTTAATTTTTCAAACAGAAATTTCTCATGTGTAGTGTGGGGAGAGCGGGGGGGGCAGGGGGTAAAATTATAAGAAATTTTTTTGTAAATAATTTACTCAGTCATAATTTTTGACTGAACTACTCTTCACAAAAGAACTCATGAATGATGTTGACTTCTGACCTCGAATAACCCAACACACATATGTATGTCACAATCAGCACCTAGGAGAGGTAAAACCCCCTTGGATGTACAAAGAACCAATCTAATCGATGAAAAATCTCAATTTCAAAGTGGCACTTAAAATGAAGTTTTTAATCGATGCCCAATAGGTCAAGTATTCCCGTTTTCAGCAGGCTACAGGCAACATATCCTGCACACGTGCACTCCACGCAACCCATCTTACATGACTACACGAACACTCACATACTCCGCTAATTGAAGGGGCCAGTTACTACATGAACAAAAATCTCAAAAAAAAATTTCAACGCCCGGCGCTTTTTTACTACACTACCACAACGAAAACACCACACACATTGAATCTCTCACCGACGCAAATTCACCCTCATATCGCGTTAGGGTCACCCACGACACCGCGTCTCGCAGCATCCCCCTTTACCGCAGCACCACTGCCGGTAAATGCATTCCGCATAATCACCCTATATTCGATGCATTATAATCAACGCTACGTCTATAATTGAGAAACAAATTACAGACGGAATCTATACCTGGACAAAAGGCGCCCTCTAATTACGCGAATCCTCGAATTAAAAACCCACATCGGCCTAGTTAATACGTTGGCGAATTTTGTTTACGAATTTGCATCACTTTTTTCATCCTCTGCCGCTCCCTTCGCCGCTATCATATTACCCTCGCATCTCCAGCCAAGAAACCCCGACGAAAATAATTACCCTCGAGCAACGTAGATTTAACGACATGAAAAAAAAAGGCCAAAGAATAAAAAAACCTCGTACAATATTGCGAATATCGAACTACATAATCGATACACCTCGCGGCCGTTAAACATGCAAATACATAACGCGCCGAGTATTATCATCGAAACATGCAAATACCAAGACTCGGTATACAGCCTTCGAATATTCTTTTCTAATATCGCCTCGTCTCGGTTAAATTCTCCGATGCCTTATTTTCTTCCTTTATCGTCAAAACCCTCACGAGAAAATATTCCCATATACATCGTCAAATAATTCCAAACTTCGTGAATTCTTTGAAAAAAACGGCGATACATGCCCCTTCGCGCTTAATATAGGCAAACGTATATACTACATACACTCGTGTAATTAGGGTTGTAACATTAGCACTTAGCGGGCGATAAAACCAGCCGTGACATTTTCCATGAACCCTCCCCTCCCCAACGACTGCTGCACGCAGTCACTCGTACAATTATAATGCATACGTAATACACGCGCTCGTATATGGAACATGGCATGTCTCACTTTACGAAGGAGTAATCATTTCTGAATTCTTCCTGTTAGGAAGTCTGTATGCAAATATTTTTTCGTCGGTGTTGGAAAAGTTGCGGTTTTTTTTCCTTCAACTTGAGAATATTCCGATATGTATGGAAAATTGTATAGTGAAACTATCGCAGGGGAAATTTGTTTAAGGAGTCGAAGCTCATCGTTGAATATACTCAAAGTATTGTTTTGGGCTTTTGACAGAATTTTCCAAAAAAAATTTTCAAAACAAAAATGGTAGGGAATCGAACGAGAGATATTTTTTATTTCAACATTATTTTTTTCGTATCACGCTAAATTTTCAAGATTTTTGAAATGGCTACACTGCCATCACACAGCATATTTTTGAATTACCCTACGTGTTTGATTTCGAGATTAGGTAGAAATATGTAATAATCATTATTCGAGGATTTGAAAAAATCTACAAAAATTGTCATAATGGGTTTCCACATAAATTGAAAATTGAAGGCGTAACGCCCCCTACAAAGTTTCCTCACCCCAAACGCTATAAATTTGCAATCAAGGCAAATCTACATATAAACTCCACCGTGTAAAATTTTTACACCTACAACAACCGTTCCATTACGACTAAAAAAATGCCAAAACAACTCAAACGTGCATTGCACTCAGCCTACCTAAATTTTCGCAAATACTCCTTCAATTCAACGGCCTCGATTCAACCGTCAATCTAAGACACATTAAGGCTTAATAATGGAAAAATCAACTCGCGTACGACCCAGGCTATAATCGAACCCTTCTTCGAAACCATTCATCAGCGTTCCGGTTACCGCTTCTACCTTTACCTGCGCTTTACACATAAACTATATAATTTCACGAAGAAAATTACGCGATTTTATCGTTCTCCCGCGACCAAACACCGCGCAACCCGAACATCGGCGTTTAAACGTAAAAACAACCATCCACGTGTCGAAATGGAATCACGGAAAATTGAAATTATTTTCGACCGCGTATTTGTAATTTCCTTACGCGAGCTTTCCGCCATACATCCTTCGCTTAATTTCAGTATCCGGCAAGTTCGGTAATTTAACGAACACGTGGATTGACTTGCAACCGCTATTGTTGTCTCATCAGTGGACCATTCGATACCGAAATTGATTTCTCGACTAAATTCCGTATTAATTCGTTTCCTTGATTATTTTCCGTTCGGTGTCGTTGCGACAAAAAGACGTCGTTTCGATATGGGAAACCCGGTATATAATTCAATTTCCTCCACCTACAAGTCTTCTTTCGTGGCGTAAAAATATTCTAAAACGATACCATCCCTTTAACTCCCCTCCCTCGCCAAATACCCACGATTTTAATTTTTTGTTATCATTTCGTAAGCATCTCCACCTAGAATACGCTTTCTCCGGCGTCGAACTTTATCACGCTTGAAAAATCCGCTTTCATCGCTTCGCATTAATTACCTTTCCAATCTATGCAAAAAATCACGTTGTATTTCCAACTTCGACTTTTCCATGTCCCGTACAAACGCCAACGTTTGACATGACGCGAGCATTTAAAAAAAAAAACACATTCTACGCCTTATTTTTCTGCCTAACCCTGTACGCGATTTTTGACCCTTGTCGAAACACTACACGCCTCATCCGCGTAATAAAACAAATTGGATTCGACACGATAAAACGACGTCCAAAGAGCTGCTATTAACCCTTCGTCTTGGCGCTAAACCATTTCGCCAGCGCAACGACCAATCCAAACGTGCCTGTTATTTCGTTTTCAACCCTCTTTTTTGCTTTGAGTACGCGTAAAAATTAACTTCGCCGATATCACAATGAAAACAAATGCTCGGAGCTAAACTCGATGAGAAATTTTTTCAAGAGCTTAAAATTCCCGTTAGAAAGATCCTTACGTTTGTGGTTGTTTAAAACGTGTTACGAGGAGATTCGATTTCGTGACTTTATGCGACCTTCATTATACTGGGAGTTCTCATGATAAACCGGACAACCCAGAAATTCGGTAATCAAGCAACTAATAAGAAACAAGAGTTGACGTGTTGGTCTACCTTTCATATTGAAGGGGTATACAACATCGATTCGTTCAAGAGGTAACTAAAAAGCTACACGGTAGTGTGGGCTAAAAAAAATCGGGGGTCTTCGATTTGGCTGAAATTTTAGTACGTGGTAGGGTTTGAGTTGAAACCGTTCCATATGGATTTTTAGCCTCCTAGGTCATCCCAAGTGGAGTTACGGCCCCTCAAAGTAGGACACATTTGTAAAAATCGCCGTGTTCCGCGTTTAAAACTCAAAAAAGGGTATCCAATCGAGGGAGGCTAGGGTTCTAAAGGGAGTTTTTGAGATGCTGAATCCAAATGTGGTACTGGTTTACTATTGGAAGAGATTTTCATCAGCGACTTTCTAAGTGAAAGTTCACAGATTGGTGTTTTTATAGGAAAAAATTGCAAAATTTCGTTTTTTCTCCTGAAATTGGGTCGTTAAAAGTCACAAATTTGATGAATCGACTAAAGCACATTGAAATGTGACCGAAATTGAAAATTTGCTTCAGTGTTATCAATTATACCCAAATCTGAGCTGCATAAAAATCCATATATATGATCCCGGTGAGACGTAACGCGAGTTGCCACGTAACTTACGTGGTAGCAACTGGGCGTCGCGCTACCGGGCAAGGTTCTTTTGTAATGTTATAATATGCCCAACTTTTAAGCGTTTATAACTCGACGAGTTTTCAAGTTACAAATCTGCAGTTTGAAGCATTAAATTTCTCGTTAAATTTTCTATGTATAAGAATCGCTCAAACACCGAGAAACATTTTTTTTCCTTATACGGTTATTCCTTATTTGCATAACGAAATGGATTTTTATGTAGCCCTAAAAGGCCAAATTCGGGTATAATTGGTAACACTGATGCAAATTTTCAATTTCGGCCGAATTTCAATGGGCTTTAGTCGATTCATCAAATTTGTGACTTTTAACGACCCAAAGTCGGGTGAAAAAACGAAATTTTGCAATTTTTCACTATAAAAACACCAATCTGTAAACTTTCACTTAGAAAGTCGCTGATAAAAGTCTCTTCCAATCGCAAAAACAATACCACAGTCGGATTCAGCAACTCAAAAACCCCCTTTTGAACCCTAACCTCCTTCGATTCGATACCCTTTTTTGAGTTTTAAACGCGAAAAACGGCGATTATTACATAATGTGTCCTACTTTGAGGGGCCGTAGCTCCACTTGGGGGTGACCTAGGGGGCTAAAAATTCATATTTGACGGTTTCAACTCAAACCCTACCACATACTATAATTTTAGCCAAATCAAAGACCCCCCTCGATTTTTTTCAGCCCTCCCTACAACACATGTATGCTTGTTTGCCCATTATTGAGACTTCAGGAGTACCAGTGTTTCAATATGAGCAGACACCATTCCTCCCTGCCTCTTCATAATTTACTGCGACGCGAAAAACTTCTATTTAAGGGGGAAAATTAGTAAATGATTTCACTGCGCTTCTTCCCTTCTTTTCTGAAAAATTAATCTCGTTGCATTAAAAGGAAGCGTAAATTACAGCGAAGATACGTTTTTGCAAAAAACACCAGAATTATGGGATTAATGAAAAAAAATTAAAATAATAAAAAATCTTACCAGAAAAATTTCATACGATTATATTTTTTCGAAATGATCTTGTGAAATACAAAGAAAGCTTAGAAATCGCGCTTCAAAAGCTTCACTATATTTTCATTAAATAGAAAATTATGGCTTTGGAGGACAACAAATTATCAAAAAAAATATTTTTTCGGTCTTTTCCATTTTTATCTGTTTTTATACCAAAACAAGACTAAATTCTCGGAGAACGTTTCGATTGCTTATCCGCTATAAAATCCAAACTACGACCTTGACCAAGCCGCACTAAATTACACGAAAAAATTCCACTTTATCGACAAAATCACCAAATCCAGATAAAACTCACCCCGCGAGCCTTTCCCAGCGCGCAAATCCCACTGAAAAAATTCTCCTTTCAACCAAAGGTTCACGGTAAATTTCATCCGAACGAGTCTCGAAAAAGGGCGCAAGTTTCGCAAATATTTGAATACACGGCCAAAGCATGTTTTCTAATCATTACATAACTTCATTATGCGGTATCGTTTTATCGCGCCGGCAAAAGCAGCACGCCGAGTATACACGGCGTGTATATATAATACAACGTAGTAAATTGCCAGACGCCAAAATGGGCTATACGCGTACCTTAGATAAGTTTTCTCTGGGGATCTAAAAGGGTCCAACGAAAATAAAAGTCTTTCAAATGGAATCGGAATAATGTGAATATTTCGCGGCTGTAAATAAATGATTATGACTTACTTTTCCATATAATAGCGAATATTGCTTCGCCTTCTAAAATATACTATATATTTAACGCGCCAGCCTTCTATGCACGTTTTGCCAACTCGAGCTTAAAATACGAATCTTTTTCAACCATACACGTACCTACACCTAGCTACCTATACGCACCCGAAATGTAATCATTTTCGGTGTGCTTTTGTATAAATACGACTCGTGTATTGTATAACGTACATATCGTATTTGTATACCTGCCCGTATATTCTACATGCTACCTTTTTCGATACCAATAAAATCCTTTTTCCGAGTATTTTTTAATTTTAATCGACTTTTTTCTCATTTTTTTTTTCATTTCATTTCTTCATCCCCGAACACCGACCATTTCACGATATCATCTTTCGGCCACATTTCCCACGAACGGCAACGACGCCAACGTAAAGGGAAAAAATACCTCAAAAATACCAATAACCTTATAAATGAACGAAATTGAAACCATTTTTGATATTATTTCAAGCGCGACTTCCAATCTAATTTTTTTCTCGTCTTCGTTATCGACTCACAAAAAAAAGACGAGAAAAAAATTAAAAGATAATATTCGTTCCATTTTTGATTTCAATTTCGCAAAACAAACGATCTCAGTTTGATAAATAAACCATACGCGACGAACAACGAACCACATCGCCCACTTATCAAACAACACTCCAAATCACCCCGAACATGACCGTTTAACCGTAAATATCGCGTATAATTCAACGAAAAAAAATCTCCGCCTGAAATTCGAAATAATGCAACCAACACCCAGGCCAACTTCCTACACGGATCAACAAACTTTCCACCATATCGACGCTACTTCTAGAGAAAAAATCGCCACTTGAGCGCAATTAATTCAGCACGCGAAATTCACTTGCGTGTCTACGCCGTTCAAATAACTCGAAAAACCGAGCACGATGCATAAGTCGCTTCGCTGGTGCTGGTGAAAAATCCCGAGTATGCGATTTTCACGCGTACGTGTACGATAAGTTGCCTAATTACATATCCTGGCACGGGTCATGTTGCAACTTTTACTACTCGAGCGTTGGGTATTTTGCATAATCGTGTTTGGCAGGCGTTGTCGTCGTTGGGGAAGCAGTTCGTCGTGAATTGTAAAACGTCGAGGGTACGATCTGTTGTGATTTTTTGTTTTAATATTTTAAAATATACACTTGCTTGTTGGGTAGAGAGACATTTCACGACTGAAATTTTTCGCGATAGTTATGGAAAACTTGGTCATCGTTCCTTCAAAAATTGGTAATGCAACCTCTTCCACATCGAACCGCACCTTGATAACATTCTTAATATTTGCGGATCATTTGGTCATTTTTCCAGCTAAAATTGGTTATGCAACCTATTCGACACCTTTACTCCTTAATAACGTATTCTGCAAATTTTCACACACTGATGTCAATAAAATTGCAGCTCTATAGTTATAGGGCATCAAAACTACACCGATCGCGATACTTTCACTTTTGATTTCTTTCCCTCTACCAAGCTCTCGGATCGATGATGTAACGAAGTAGGCACAATTTCAATTTAAAACGAGGTCGCGACAACGAAGCAAAACCAAGGAACGAAGCATCGCTTCGCGTTTCGCATTTAAGTGGAAATTCTCGAGCGCTTAAAAATCATAATTACGTTTCTACGATGAGTAAACACATTCAAACAATTAAATTTCAGACGAGCTGGAAAAAGCGATGACGAACTTTTTATTTGGTCTGGCGTAAAAATTACGTTGTTATTCAGCGAGTCGCGAAATAACGAAGCAGGGGGAGGCGGAGCTAGCGCGAAATAATTAATTAAAATAAGGCGTTAATTATTATTTTAAAAGTCGTGACAGTTCTGTTATGATTTCGCTTCGTCTCCCTCTGACGTAGCTTTTCGCGTTTCGTTTCGCGTATTATTTTGGACGTCGTGAAGCGTACGAGAGAGCGGGGGAGAGCTAAGACGCCTGCGAAGCCGAACAAATTTCGCAGGCTAATAAAACGGAAATCAGAAAGGCCAAAATAAATAACCTCGGGTGTCAGGACGCGTGGTCGCGGGCGAATCGAGGGGTCGGCGGTGCACAGACGAGATTTCTTCTTTTACAATTGTGTCATCCGAAACCCGGAAGATTTTTGATTGATTTATGAACGAATGGTACGAAAATCACAGCTGGGTGTACAATTAATCTAACGTTTCCTGCGTTCGCTCCTTTCCAAAACGTCGGATTTTTTTCTCTTTTTTCCCCCTCACCTCTCGGCTCTTTGTTTCGGATACGAACACTGGCGCTTTTAAAAAGCGTACGCCTCGCTAATGAAGAAATCGAACGAATGCTGGCATCGGTTAATTTCGCCGAGTCGGTGCGATTACCGCGTGCAATGCTCGTCGTGGCCGCACCCGGCACATCGAACGCGTTATCATTTGGGAAATGTAAGAAGAAATGGACGGATGAGTCGTAGGGCAAAGCGAAAAGCCACAGGAGTCGATGCCTTCACAATAAATAACTTTTTTTTCTAATAAAGAAAATTTATCATTAATCTATACTTACTCTAAAGAAAAACAGAGATAATAAAGAAAAAAACCTTCGAGGGCAACAGGAGGAGCTTAGTATTCGCGTGGTTTATTTCTGAGGTCATCGTTGCATCTGGCATTTGTTGGCCTACTTTATTTCAGGCGCTTTTGATTACTTTTTTTTGTAGCCTCCTTATCGTCAATTAGCCTCAACATCTACGTGAAATAATAAACTTCACGTCTTGCCCGTTTCAACAAAGATGACGCGGAGTAACGTGGGGCAAAGATTACTCGGAAGTGAGATCACCGAAGGGAAATACGACTCAAGGTAGAGGAGTAAGGAGGGGGGTCGTATTTCACGACAAAAATTGCCTTCATTTAGGAGCGGTTTTTGACGCGACGCGGCGCCGCAGCGCCATGAAACCCTGAAGAGGACGGAGACGTACAAGGTTACAGATCAAAGAGGATTTATATAAACATAAAATGACATTTCGGCGATCGCCTTTAATTGCCAAGTGGAAAATTCCGTCGTGAAATGGGAAAAAGCATCAATTAAAAATACTACCACGGTTCTCATTTCTGCGAATACTTCGACATAAACGAAAAGACGAGCATTATGACGGTTCGATGCTTAAGCGTTGCTACCACACACCAAATGCGTAAATTTCCATCGAGACTGAGCTTTCGAGAGATTTGTGTGGGCGCGTGGCGAAGCTTTTCTTTAATTCTTTCAATTAGGATTTGACAAATTGGATTGCTACGCGGTATTTACGCAGGTTGTTTTTTCGAGTATCTAAAGAGAAAGGGTGAAAAACGAAGGAGATTCGGTGTGGGATAAAGACGTTTTCGAGAAAAGAGGTATTTTGGGTGCGTAAGCGGGGCGAATTTTAAAATGATCTTTTGAAGTTTGCAGTGTTATCGCGAGGAATTGGAATTCAGACGATGAATGACGAATTTCATCTTGAAAGCTAAAGATGCTGCATTATTTACGAGACAACTTCTTATAAAAGTGTTATAAGATTTTGGGAAAATTTCTCTAGTAGCGCCTTCAACTTCAGAGAAACGCAAAGATACATCATTATCTTTTACGTAGAACTTAATGAGATCTACAAAAACTGTAATAACTTCTTTCTGCATAACCAGAAAACCGAAGGCGTTACACAGCTTACAAACTTCTATTTCACTCCACCACCTTACATCTCGAAGATAGACAAAAATGTCTAATAACGTATTAATTTACATTTCAAAAATACCCGAAAGATAAATTTTATATTCTAATTAATTGCAAAATCAAAGAAATTATTTGAAGATGAAGATGTCATCCTTTTCAAAATATCCAGAAATTTCACCAACACCATTTTAAATACCAACATACCCCTCCGCCTTTCCAAATCGTCAAACTTACACACGCGTGCAATTAAGGTTGCATAACCACACATAAACGGCGTTACACTTGTACCAATCCACCCCGTACTCCCTTAGCCATTCCGCCTCCGCACACCTACAAAGCATACCAGCGAAACACCTTGTACAGTACATTTTTCAACTCTAGTAAGTTTTTTAATTACGATATGCAAAAAAGTAACGAACATCAGTTCGCCAAATTTCACCCACGGGAATCATTACCGCATTGTGCGCTCTTTCGAGCTCGTGTAAACTGATTACCTACGTAGCGAGATTACATTATTTTAAAAAGCGGTGCAGTTGTAAAAAATAATTTACATTCCTCCGCGCCTCCTTCCACCATTCTCCCATCTACCCCATATAATGAATGAGTAATAAGCTGAATAATCGAGTTCGAAAACCCTCGACTTTCTACCCAATTGATACATTTTCATTCTTCGTGTCTTCGTCGCAGCCACATCCGGAACTCGACGGCGATAGACGAGACCCCGTGTACGAAATTATACGATATTTTTTCACCGCTTCTCGCACCGCCCCGTACAACTTGCTTTTCCACGTTCAACAACCTCCTTTAATAGAGGAAATACCGCCGTAATTTCCGGTAAGCTAAAAAATACCCTCGGGTTACGATATAATTTTCCGAGACGAATAAACGCGGAAATTTCCTATCGGTTTATCGTTTATAATATTCTGTCTTCTTGGGTTCCACGAATTACTACACCGTCTATACGCCTTTACCGGTATATCTACCATCTTCCCTCTTCACCACGGTAAATTCGCCCGCTGTGCCGAAAATACACAAGGTACTCTTTCCACGGTACAGTTTGACGTTTTGGTCAAGAATTTACCCTGCTAATTTATAGCATCCTGAGTTAACGTTGCATCGTCACGAGCCCCCCTAAAAAAAAACGCAATTTTATCCGGGTAATTTTTACACCCTTAGAGGTTTATTGCGGTTCGCGTAGCAGTTACCTGATATATAAATCGCCTACAAAAAAAGGAAAAGGAAAAGCATAGAGATTACTAGCGCGGAGAGCAATCGTGTAGAAGACCATGTAGTACATCGTGAGTGTTACCTTATAAAGATTTATATTGCTCGTACAAATCATTTTTACATCGTTTAAGATGAAAAAATTGCCTTTAAATCGGCGTCCAACTATTGGCTATGAACCGTGTATTATGGATTATGTAGAAAAAGTTGCCTATCTAGGTTCCCTATACTCTCCTTATTTCATCAAGTTCGTATCGCATCAGTGACGTCGATTAGGTTGCCTAATCAGTGCCAGCATGTCGATAAAGTTGGTTAAATTGATAGCACAACGCGATAGAAAAGAATTGGACTGACTTTTCAGCATAAAGAGTACATGATTTTCACTAACACACCGATAACACTTTACAAAAAAAACGGTCATACCAGTTTTTCAGCAAACTAATTCAATGACCTTGACCAACAACTTTACAACACCGCAAAACCAGTCAAACTACTTTTTTTCAGGAGAAAAGTCAAACGATCTTCGCAATACACCTACAGTGTGTCGCAGAAGTCCCGCACGGTACCTTTTATTTTTGATTGGGGGTGATAGCGAAAAAAATCCACCGATTTTATACCTCTCCTGTGAGGTGCATTCTATGAGGGGGTAAAAAATTTTGGACCACATACAGGGTGTCCCACAAACCACAAAACGTGTTTTTTCTCAAGAAATTTAAATGAAAAGGGTATGTTATTATGTCGGAGTCGAACACTACGCCCCAATGTGGTGATGAAAAAAAAATGTTGCAACCGGTTCGATATTTCACTGCTGGTAGCTGATATTCTTGTCAAAATCGTGTTAAAAAAGAACAGTCAGAGAAAACTGATGGGCCCAGCGAATAAGAGATGAAGCAAAATGTTTCAAACAAAAGTTGTAGAGCATAAAAAAATATAAATTTTTTGTCCAATTAATTTTTGCAACCGGTTTGATATTTCACAGGTAATACTCGAAAATAAAGTTGCAATAATATCTCTGATAAAAATCTTCTCTTCTGGTCATGAAATATTAAACCGGTTGAAAAAATGAATAGGACAAAAAATTAGTGTTTTGTGATGCTCTACAACTTTTGTTTGAAACATTTTTCTCTATCTCTTATTTGCTGGGGTCATCGGTTTTCCATGACTACTTTTTTATCACGATTTTGACAAAAACATCAGTTGCCAGCAGTGAAATATCGAACCGGTTGCAAAAATGATTCTACAAACTTGAACCATTTTTGACGCTCTACAACTTTTGTTTGAAACATTTTTTCATATCTCTTTTTTCCAAGGAGTTATTGATAACCAGTTGAGAACCGCTGAACCGGTTGCAAAATTTTTTTTCATCATCACCACACTGGGCGTAGTGTTCGATTCCAACATAATAACATACCCTTTCATTTAAATTTCTCGAGAAAAAACACGTTTTGTGGTCTGTGGGACACCCTGTAAGTAGTTCAAAAATTTTTGAGCCCCTCATAGAATGCGCCTCACGAGAGAAGTATAAAACCGTTGGTTTATTTCGCTATTACCCCCCAATCAAAAATGAAAGGTACCGTGCGGAACTTCTGCGACACACTGTATAACGTTTTGTAAAGAATCCAGGCATACCATTTTTTCAATGTAAAAACCCAACGACCTTGACCTACAGCTCTGTAACAACACTGCCAAACCAGTCAAACTACTTTTTTTCAGGATAAAAATCGAACGATCTTTGCAACACACCTATAACGTTTTGTAAATAAACCAGGCATACCATCTTTTCAAAGTAAAAACCCTATGACCTTGACCTACAGCTCAATGACAACACTGCAAAACCAGTCAAACTACTTTTTTTCGGGATAAAAACCAGTCATACCAGTTTTTCAGCATAAAAACTTGACAGCCTTGAATAAGAAGTCTAAGGGTCGTATTCATAAACGATTTTTAAGTATTCCTTGGCCAAGTAACGAATTTTGGGCCAGTTTTTCAAATACTAAAAATTGAAATTTGACATTTTTGAAAAATGAAATCAAAGGTTGGGACTCTGAAGTATCGATATTACATTTTAAAAAGGTTAAATTATAATATTTAATACCAGAAAGACAGGCTCGAAATCGGTTACTTGGACAAGGAATACTTCAGTATTGTTTATGAATACGACCCTAAAACATTATACAAGAAAACCAGTCAACCAAGTTTTTCAGGATGGAAACCGAAGTGTCTTCAGGATGTATTTATAACACTTCGTGAATAACCAGTCAAACCAGTTCTTCGAACTTGAAACTCCGTAACCTTGAACTATTTCATAGCACAATTTATAAAACAGTGATCTGGTTTTATTGTGAAAATCACACGATTGTTTGATTTTTAAACGAAACTCAAATAACTTTTCTAAGGGTTTATTACTGGTAAACTTCCAATTCAACTCCTTCTGGGGCTTTTTCGTTGACGGATATAAATTGGTAACACAACTGTTGGCCAATTTACCTACACCATTTTCAATTGCTGTAATATCATTGTCGAAAGGGGATTCAAGCTACGGTAAATTTCCCACCAATACCATATATCTCGTGGATATTTGCATAGCAAAACATCCATTGTTCGACACAACAACCACGCCATCAATCAAGAAAACTGCGACTCACCGATAATGGTCAAATTATACCGGAAACTCCTCGTAGCGGAATTCCTGAAATCCACTCTGCACCTGTAAACACCTTGATCGTGCCTTCTGATATCCTCCACGACGAGGCTGGCCGGCTCCGACAACGTCCTGAAAAACGCCCTCGACCCGAACACCTCCGGAGCGGAATTATGATGAGCTTGATTCAGCGGCATGCCTCTGACGTCGAAACTACGCAAAAACCCAAACAACGTTACAATAATCAATCGCTAATTACCATAAACTGGCATAGGTGGGCATTAAATACCACCGCGCGCACCCCATTCGACTACACCGATGATACGCGTCCCGCGAGACCTCGTCCCCTACACCAGCGTAATAAAAGACGCAACGTGTACACCGTGTTATTGTTATTTAATCCGTGGCCGGCCATCGCGAAAGGGATGTAGTAATTTATTTTACTATAGATTAACGCCGGCCCGGAATTGTACCCTTACGAAAAGGAAATTTAATAGTGTAACAAGAACAATGGTCATAAGCTATGCGGTGTAGCTAACCGAAACTACATTAATTAGAGCTCGCCTTTTCGCTTATTTTCTTCTGGTGCGCCGTCATACACCCTCCTCGCGTCGCTTACATCTCGCATACAATTCACCCCCCCCCTTGGCTTTTCGCTAACAACCATGAAAACCCGACGTCTTGATTCGGGAAATTCTATTTTCTTCTTACGTCGCTGCACGTCGTTGCCGCATCTCTGCGCCGAAAATTTATTCGCTCAGCTGAGTTCCCCAGCCGCGTCAGGATTACTTGCTCGACTTGGCGTTTTAAATTCGTACGTTTATTTTTACCACGTGTCGAGATGCACCCGGCGAGATGCAATTTCGCGAAAAATCCCACGTCTTGCGCGATATCGTCGAATAAAATTACACCCGCGACATCTTATTTTGCCTGAATCCTGCCTTAATCCTTCCGGGGCTATTATGTTCGTTCGAATTTTATTCGCCCTTTTTCAAAGGCGTACATTCACTGCAGCCCCGAAATCGTCCAACTTCCCTACGAATATCAAGATACTATCCGCTCAATTAACGCGTTCCCCTTTTCCCCTCGCTTCGTTGAAAAAAGCCTCGTCAGAAAAAGCTCGCAAACACGAGCCCATTCAAGCATACCCCTTCCAAAGATTACCAACGCAACAAAAAGTTTATTTAATTTCGAAAAATTAACGAAGAAGTAATGAAAACGTCCTTGTAATCTTAAATAACGGCGAGATTAAAAGTAAATGATGATTACAGAACTATACACAGAAAAAAACCCAGCAAAAGGGGGACAAACCTCGATGGAAGAAAAGAGCAAAATAAAAGATGAACCATTTCCGTTCACGAGGCGCATTTACAGTCGAAAGCGAACACCGCGGAGGGGGGATGACAGAACGCTTTGACAGGCAGTAGTCTCGAAATACGAAGACGCCGAGGAGGGTTCTTTCAACACTAATCAACCCTTACGAGAAACTTATAAAAAGAGGTTCAATTTCGCCTTTTACCACAGGTGAAAATTATTTTTCCGACCTTTTTATATTCGCCAAGATTTCCTTTCAGCTTTTTTCGCCTCGCCGTTCCTTACACTTTCATTATTTTCATCGCCGAGACATTTCCCAGGTTTTCTTTTTACGTTCGAATAAAAAGTTTCTCCTATAAAATATCCGAGTTATGACGATTTGGCAGAAATCTTCTCTTTTATCCGATGTCGCCGCAACGCCGGCGTTTCTCAGTTGAAGAAAAAATACTCCGAGCTGCTCTATACCTCTTTTACACGAGGCTATACAATAAAAAAAACCCGAGAACCTGTAAACCGACGAACAAACCGGAAAGAGAACTCCCCAAATTCGGTCATAAATTATCGGCTTTTTATAAGATTTCTCTTCGGTTTCAAAAAAAAAAAAAAACTAAAATTCGACGATGGTAAAGTTTGATTAAAAAATCATTCGTATTTTCGTGGTCGGCCCGTATATTCTGTGCGCAGACGAGTATTCTTTTCTCATTCCGATCGTATACACGTTCATCTTCACGTTCTCTAATTATATTTCGTGGTAATTTTTTCCCTCGTTTTCATTTCGGTATCCTTTCTTTTGCCTTTCGTTGCTCGTCCCATCTATGGTATTCCCTGCCTTATTTACGTCCGCGTATCTCTCCTCGTGTGCACCTTTACTCCCATAATAATTTACAGTTTCGTAGAAACAAAAGTCAATACAGTTGTACGTGGCGTATACGTAACACGCGATGTTATATTAAATAATTCGTACATACGCGGGAAAACTGCACACGTACGAGTACCGAAGCTAAAAATTACCTCGATTTCTTTGTCTTAAGTGCTTTTATCATATCAAACAGATTTCGTGATTTTTTGTGGAATTTTTCAATTATTTTTCCATGCTGGAACGTAGGAGGGCTTTAAATTATTTTTACAAGTAGAGCATATGAATGTTTCCAAGGCCATCATCTAGTTTTATTCCTGAAATATTCGTAGTGTTATAATTGAAGTATCGAAATGCTCGAAAAAATAAAATATAAAAAAAAATTCCAGATAGAAATACCAAAATATCAAAATTAGACGGTTAAAATAATAAAATCTCGATCAAAATATGAAAAATGAAACATCAAAATATTAAAATAAAAATTTCAGAACTCAAAACACCAAAATTTGCATATGAAAAAATCTTCTAAAATTTTCTATTTGAAAAAATTTGAAAAAAAAACATTTTCTAATTTAATATTTTTCCAAAAAAATTACAAGAAATTGAGCAAATGAATTTTTCGTCCCATTTTACTCCAGGGAAATACATTTTCAAACTATCTTCATTACTTTGGGTGAAATGAGACAAAAAAATCTGAAAAATTTTGATTTATTCATTTTAAATACTTTCACCATATATTTCAGTTCCACTTTATTTGATACAAAAATACCAGAATTGAGTTGATTGTTTAATTTGACAAAGATAAAATTCACTAAATATGCAAATTTTTCAACGATTCCCGGGGAAAATCGATTTTTTAAAAATTATTTTCAACAAAACAACGTTTCATTCAATTTCACCTCAATAAATTTGCTAAAAGTAGCAATTTTTGGTGACTTTTTTTAATACAAATTTTGGTTTTTTTTCGATATGATTACATTAGTTTCAATATTTTAATCGATTATTCGATTTTGACAAATCAATTTCGATATTTCGATTTTATAAGTTCAATATTTTGATATCGATTTGAACATATCAACATCGAAATTTCGAAATCAAAACATAAAACGTGATGTTTAAATGCTGATAATTCGATTTTATTTCTCGATAATCGATCATCGAATTTAGACATTTCGATTTTCAAACGTTGACCATGATACATCGATTTAAATTATTCGATATTCCAATTCGACTTTTTAAAGTTGAAAATTTGATTTCGATATTTTAAAATTAAATTATCAATTTCGATAGTTTCTTTTTTGAAATTGAGTTGATTTTGATGTTTCGATTTCGATGCGTTGAATTTAATATTCCAAACTATATTTTAATTCTGACGCCTTAATTTTGATATTTCGGTATTTTGACTATGAAATTTCAATTTTGACCCATCAATTTTAACATTTCGACTGTTTATAAATTTTGACCTCCATACAGATTTTTTAATTTTTCGATTTTGACGTGTTAAATTTTTTTGGTACTTTGGGTTAAATTCGTTTAAATGCTTTGATTTTAATTCAAACGTTTTGATTTAGATACTTTGATATATTAATATCAATACAGACATTTCAAGAAAATTATCACGACACGTTTTTTAAAAAACAGTTTAAAAATTTTTTCATCAAGAATCACAGCACAAATTTTAGTCACAAGAAAAAAATCTGAAACAATCGAAACTACGCCGAATAAAACAAAAAAAGAAATCCAACACGTCAGCACACACCTTGCTCGACCAACCGCTGCTCATCGACTAACGCGCGTCACCGCAATTACCAACATACCGCGCAGTTTTTTATATTCCAGCTACATCATCAACCAGTTTGAAAAACTGAAGAAACCGCTCGAAAATCTAGAACCGCCGGAATTTTTAACTTTAACCGACAACGACGACGGCAGGGACGACGACGGTGACGACGATGACGACGACGATGACGACCACCCGTTCCAGTTAAATCAGTGCCCCATAGAGAAAGACGAAAAAATTAGTACGTATTTTAATGATTATAGGGTGTGCTCCATACACTTCTGGATTTTATACACAGAAGTGTACATAGCACAGTAATTTAATGGTTTTTTCTGTACAGGTAACGTTATAACAACTTTTGAGGCCGCGCGGCTTCGACTACCAGCGAAAATGAGGTCGCTTAACGACCTCATGAACTTTGCAGACACTCATCTCATAACCTTCAAATAATATTCAAAGCGGGGTTATCCCCAGACAACGTATTCGGAAAATTGAAAAAATTTAGGCCAAATAAGTCCATATGCTAGTTGCAGGAGTTGCAGTATACTAATATTTTTTGTTTGTTTCAGCCGAAAATTCAAATGCTCTTATTGCCCAAAACGATTTACGTCGTCACATGAGATTTCCATGCATTACCAACTACATATGCACGAGCCACATGCTCTATTCTGTCCAATTTGCAAAAAAGTCATTTCTCTAACGAAAAAAGGAATGGAAAACCACATAAAAAACAAAAGAACAACTAAAAAAGACGCGTACTTCCGCGAACAGGTAATAAATATATACATTCAAAAAAAGGAGTGTATTATGCTAATTTATATAATGTTTTCTTACAGATTAAAAGACTGCGAAAAGACGGACAAATAAAAAGAAAAATACTAGAGAAAATAAAAAAAGTTAGAGAAAAGCAAAAGACGCGAGAACTGAAAGACGCATTACGTGCTGCACTATTACGCGAAAAACAAGCCGCAAAGAAATGTGAGGTAAGTACATCACTTTGTATGTTAAACGTACTGTGTTTTTAACGTAAATTTTGTAATT
This sequence comes from Maconellicoccus hirsutus, assembly GCA_003261595.1. Lineage (NCBI taxonomy): Eukaryota > Metazoa > Arthropoda > Insecta > Hemiptera > Pseudococcidae > Maconellicoccus > Maconellicoccus hirsutus. Next base: position 790 of record QBDW01005291.1, on the reverse strand, counting down.
TTTTCAGAGAAACGAAAAATAAGATGCCTCGTCGAATGTCGTCATCGTGATAATTTTTAAATTGTTAATTCGTTCCAAATTATTTGTTCCGTTAAATGTAATATTCCTTTCTGTATTTATTTTTGTAAGATGAAAGAAAAATGTCGTTGAATTGTTAATTCGTTCCAAATTATTTGTTCCGTTAAATGTAAAATACATAGGCTGTCCCGGAGAAGGTGAGACCAAAATTCGTATGGGAAAACCACAAACTCTATCGGTCATCTCTTATGCTAGAATGAAAATTTGGTTCATTATCTATCGAATGGGACCACGTGGAGCAAAATCGGTTGAAAACTCCAACCTCTAGAACGTTTTGAAAAAAAGTAGTTGCTCAGACCCCTACGGAACTTTTTGAATAATTCGAAAAACTAAACAAAATAACAAGTTTTATTCGGAATCATACAAATCAATAGAACGAATATCTTTTTCGAAATATGCACCGTTAACTGACTAACAAGAGGCCATTCGGACTTGCCATTTGTTGAAGGTTCCTCAGAATTCGTCAAGACTCAAAGAATTGAAAAAAACTTGCGCCGCCGTCACAGCGACACAAGTTTTTTTGAGTCTTGACGAATTCTGAGGAACCTTCAACAAATGGCAAGTCCGAATGGCCTCTTGTTAGTCAGTTAACGGTGCATATTTCGAAAAAGATATTCGTTCTATTGATTTGTATGATTCCGAATAAAACTTGTTATTTTGTTTAGTTTTTCGAATTATTCAAAAATTTCCGTAGGGGTCTGAGCAACTACTT
>QBDW01005290.1:0-21415 GCA_003261595.1 Maconellicoccus hirsutus | reverse complement strand
GGGACGTCAGTGCGTGCAAATTACAGCACAAAAAAAAACATACGAAAACAGTAAATCATCGATTATTAATAATTATTGGTTATTTTTCGTTTTTCAGTAATTACGAGTAATATCAATTTAAATTCTTCATTTTAATCAAACTAACGATAACGATTTATAAACATCGGTTAGGGTTGCAAATAATTTATTTGTATTAGTTATCTATGGTGATGGGATTTTTACGCTGACGCTGACGCTGAGGGGTACTAACATCAACCGGACGGTCTGTACGTCGCACTTGTATCGTATACGAGATAGACTCAGACATACACTCGTAAGCATACCTACGTGTAATTTTTAAACGAACATTTAAATACCAGTACGTATTCGCGGTAGTTGAGGCGCGTATGGAAGCGTCGCGTTTCGTCGTCGTCCTGTTAGATTTACAAAGATGCGGAGGTGACGACGACGACGACGACGACGACGACGACGAGAAAGTCAATTCACGAGATTGATGCAGTTGCGGCAGTGGCAGTGGCATTGGCATTGGCAAATGGTAAACCTACTATTGACGAAAATCGGTGACGACGCGACGCAACGTTCGATTGCGGTTGATCAATTTCCATAGAAAGCGGGTGCGGGTGCCTCTACCTTCATCTCTACCTATTTCAATAATGACTTGATTTTTATGCTAGTTGATGAATAAAATGAAATACCGAACCGTACCGTACTGTACTGTACTGTACTGTACTGTACTCGTATAAGGTGTATAGAACTACATAAAATGAGTAGTACGTGTAGGCTACGACGCTATGTAGCCACAGTCACAGCCACAGCCACAGCCACAGTCACAGGTTGAGATACCGTAAAGTAGTCGTATGTTATGTAGGCGTACAGTATACAGTACTGTACGCTGATACCGTGCGTATTACGCGTAGCCTATGTTATCGTTATCCATCGTACGCGTACGTACTGTATGTAGCCTATAAGTTTTTATTGTTAAATACGTACGCGGTATTAGATGTTTGTCTCTAAAATTTACTCGATACGCTAATTACTCTTAGATTACAAGAAATTACAGACAAACGAGGAGCCGTAGCACGCGCCATTTTACGCGCTTTATCGTTACGAAAAGTTAACCGCAACGAGTGTTCTATTTTTTGTTTGTTCTTACAATTATTTGAGTTAGGCTATGCTATGCTATGCTATGCTATGCTATGCTATGCTATTAGTTATACCTGCCGTCCTGCGCCTATACATCGCGTAATTAAGCGTTCGATTGAGCGTTGTACAGTACGTCCGGTTGATGTTACTCGTAGTACCCCTCCGCGCAAAAATCCCATTAACGTGCGTAGCTGACGTGTAAAAAGTAAACAGATTACGAATACGAACAACGTAAATAGAGACGTCACACGACAAGAAAACCGCACGGAAAAACTAAATTATCGATGATTAATGATTATCGAGTTAAAATAACGATTCACTGTAGAAACACATCGATTAGGGTTGAAAATAATTTACGAGTATGTGTATTTGTAGTACCTACTCGTACTCAATACTTATCTGTGGTGATGGGATTTTTGCGCTGGCGCTGGCGCTGACGCCGACGCCGACGCTGAGGGGTACTAACATCAACGGGACGTACTGTACAACGCTGTACATACTCGTACTACGCGTGCGTACGTCTCGAATTACACGTTGACTTGATTCTGCACCTCGAAGTGGCAGAAAACCCGTTAAAATCGAGTGTTAAAGAAAAAAACAAAACAAATCAAAACAAAAAGAACGTACCTTGCGTGTACGTGCATCACTTACATATTTCTTATACGTAGTTACGTGCACATACACGTGCATAGTGCATAGTGCATAGTGCATAGAGCTACATACGTATGTACTTGTACATTACATACCAGTACGTAGATAGGTACTCTTATTTTATCCACATTCGCTGGGAAATATTATTTTCCTGCGTTCGTAGACTTACCTAGAAAATGACAAAAAAGTCGTCGTAAGTTTAGTTGGTACCAAGACGCTGACACTGACACCGACACTGACACCGACACTGACACTGACACTGACACTGACACTGACACTGGCACTGACACTGGCACTGACACTGACACTGACACTGATACTGGTAATGAAACCTGCACTAAACGTACATGGTAGGTAACTGGATACGAGTAAAAGGCACGAAAATAAAATACAGTACGTACTACGTACGCAGGTAATTATTAGGTATTAGGTAGGTTGTACTGCTGGCAGTAGCGTAGCGTTGGCCTAGGTGTGGTAGATGCGACGAATCACGATAAGGTATCGCGTAAATTAAGCGTCTAATGTCTAAAGGTGGTAGGTATGACGTTTACGTTATACTTACGTAGCAGTTAAACTACCCTAGGTATGTTGTCGGAGGCTCGGAGAAGTACGAATACGAATACGAATACGAGTACGAGAAACGAGAAACGACGTTGTAAAATTAGCGAATGCGAAACGCGATGATGGCTCGATAGGTATATAACTGTAGCTAGTAGCTGCAATAAATGCGCAGATGTTCGATGTTCGAGTAAGATGGTGCGCGATTTGCGACGATAGCTCGTCAAATAGACTGATCGGTTTATCGCGGACAAAACGTACGATGTACGATGTACGATGTATAAGTAACGCGAATTCTCGAAAGGTGCTGATATTTGTAGATGCGACGACGTCTAGACGCGAGACTTGCGTCTACGTACACTTACGTATGCACGTAGGTTACACACACACACACACATGCATGAACGCACGCACTACGAGTACGTACAAGTATGTAAGGTACATAGGTAAGGTACCGCTACCGATAGACCTACGTGAGTGTCGTGTCAGAAAAGGTACCTAATGGCGGTATTAGTAGTAATAGTGGTGGTGGCAGTGGCGGTAGTGATGGTGATGGTGATGGTGATGGTGATGGTGGTATGTTGCTTAGCCTACCTATTACCTATGTAGTGTACTGTACATACACGTAACTACATACTGTATGTGACGGTTTCTCCGTTATAGGTAATAGGTATATCTACTCGTACAGTATACTCGTATTTACGCGTAGATGTAAGTACATACTGTATGTACCCAAGTACGAGTACATGTAAGCATTCGTAGAAGACGATTGTGCTGGTACCATACCGTACGAGTATGTGTAGATATTGACTAGTGCTAGTGCTAGTGCTAGTGCTAGTGCGTGGTACTGCTTACTGTGTAGCTACTAACTAAGTAGCTACGCTTAGTTGTAATTGGCTACGAGTACGCGATACAATAATTAGGCAAATCACGCCCCGCCCCACCACATCACGCCGCGCCGCGCCGCGCCGCAAATGAACCGCTAAACACGGGTGCGCGGGTGCTAACTTTGCGTAAAGGATGAAAAGACGGCGTAAAGGCAGCGGAGGGGCTAATACCTGTACAATATCCATGGAACATGGAACGGACTAGCCGACTAGCCAACTAGCCGTATTCGGCAAGCAACAGAATGTGTTAACAGAGCATGAAAAACGAAATCGCAGCTCGCGCTTATGCAGTACAGAGTATAGGTATATCTACGTTCCACATTCTATACGAGTACACTACTTAATAATACCTACAGTATGTCTATTGTCGATGTATATATTCGATATATAGGTCTTAGAGGCTTTTATGCGGTATGTGTATTGTGTATTGTGTATTGTGTATTAGCGTTTTATACTTGGACGTTTATTTCGCGCCGCGCTGCAAATCACGCGTCGTCGTCAGCGACGGCGGCGGCGGCGGCACGTTCACTTTTCAATTTTCAATTTTCATCCAACCTTCAGCCTGCTGAAGTTAGAAATAGAAAGCTGTTTTCGTATAATACGAATAATGAGTATACGCGTATATTGCTTATTTCGCAGGTGGGACGGGGCGTTGAAAATTGAAAACGAATTGAAAGTTATAGCGAGATTCTTCGAAAGTTTTTTTCTAACAATCCAAATTAGTCCCTGCTACCTATTGCTTACTACCTACTACCTACCACCTAAGTACCTCTACCTACACATACGCGTAAGCAATCGTCAATGCGCGCACAATTATGGGTAGAAAAGGACGCGACGCGACAATACACGACCAGCCGTCGGTATCGGTGCATCTAGCTCCGTCTTCCTTTAGCAAATAATTAGCCGTTTGAAAATTGGAATTGGTCGAAAATTTTAAGTTAGGTAAAAATGTTCGTCATCGCCCAATTGGACACGTAGCATAGAATTTTGGTCGACGTATCGCTATGGGTACGGGTACGGGTACGGGTGCGTAATACATAATACGTAGTATGTCGATGTCTCACGACTCTTGTATGTCGTACGTACGTACGTACGTACGTACACGTATCACATACTAAGTTGATGTTAATAATTTAAAAACGAAAAATAATCATTAATAATCGATGATTTACTTTTTTCGTACTTTTTTTTGTGCTATAATTTGCACGCACTGACGTCTCTATTTACGTTGTTCAAGTGTGGCACTTTTTATGCGTCGCGTCGCGTCAGCTACGTTGATGGGATATTTGCGTTTGCGCTGGGGCGGAGGGGTACTAACATCGACCGGACGTACTGTATGTACTAATAGTATAGGTAGAGGTATCTTACCTACTACCTACGCATGTCTATGTGTACGAGTGTATGGTACACGTACACGTACACGTACACGCTACATACGAGTAGAATACGTGCGTAAAGCTAATCACTACACAGTATACTACATATTATGAGTGTATTTGTACGTAGTACCTTACCTACATAGACGTAGGTATAGGCATAGGCATAGGCATAGGCATAGGCGTACGTGTACGCGTTCGGTGAAAAAGTGAACGTGTGCTCGCGCCCGTGTAAAATTGCGTTTGAATCTGCGATGCGCGTATTTGAACGTCTGCAAGCGTGGCTGATGGCTGATTTGACGCGTTGATTGGTAAGATTAACAGTGCTGGCTGTGGCTACGCTGCAGAGTAGCTTACCTAAATACCAGGCAGTAGGTTAGATGGTAACTACTAACTACATACTCCATACTCGTACACATAGTTAGTTACGAGCTAGAGTAATGATACTGCGTGTGCAACGTGCATGTATTAGCGTAAGATACCTAATACCTATTATCGTATACTACTTAGACGTGTGTACTGTATACAGTACGCGTATATTCGTAGTATGTATGTACGTGAGTAAAATAAAAAGAGGACGCGATGCGATGCGATGCGATGCGATTTACCATGCCATGCCATGCCATGCCATGCCATGCCATGCCACGCCGCACCACGCCACGCCATCGTGACGGTAGTTTTACAATAGTAGGTAGATACTAGATAGGTAAGATAGCTAACGGCTAACTAGTAACACTACTATGTAGCTAGAGCTACGTAGCTATTAGCTAACTACTCTACGTGAACTTATCGCGCAGACGTAGGCAATGGTACTTAATATGTAAGTATAGGAATACGACTACACTACGTAGTACGTAGTACGTAGTACGTATATACGAAACTGGTAGATGTGTATTGTGTACACAACTACACATATGTTAGTACGTACTAATGTAGGATGTACGGTACGTCCGGTTGATGTTAGTACCCCTCAGCGTCAGCGTCAGCGGCAGCGGCAACGCCCGCGCAAAAAATCCCATCAACATACGAGTAGACAAGTAATAGAAATAAATTATTATGAACGTAATCGATGTTTATAAATCGTCATCGTTATCGTTATTTTGATAAAAATGAAGGATTTAACTCGACACAGTAGGCCTATTAATAATTTAAAAACGAAAAATAATCATTAATCATTAATCATTAATAATCGATGATTTGTACGTTTTTTTGGTAGTGTAATTTGCACGCACTGGCACTGGCACTGGCGTCTCTACTTACGTTGTTCGTATTTCGTAATTTGTTTAAGTGTCGCTTGTGGCCAGCTGGCCACTTGTTACGCATCGCGTCAGCTACGTTAATGGGATTTTGGCGGTGAAGCTGGCGCTGGCGCGGATGGGTACTAAGATCAACCGGACGCGGACGTACTGTACGTAGCTAGTAGCTAGTAGCTAGTAGCTACTTAGCTAGTAGTTACGTACTACGTCGTGTGTAGCTGTGTACTGTTTAGCGTATAGTGTACTACGTACCGTATTTTTATTTATCCGCATATACGGTTTACGTATTTTACAATTATTATAATTTTATGACACGATACGAATCAAAAAATGCTTTCCACGCGTCCGCGTGCGCAAATGGAATACTCGAGTAACTAACGAGTAGTGGACGAGTTTTTTTTTTTGCACTTTCCATTCATCGAGTAGTTGACGGTTAGGCGCAATTTTCCGCTTATGCATATGCAGATGTACCTTACGACGAATAGGGTGGTTTCTTCGTCTTTCAGCTTTACTTTTACCCGGCGTGGCGTGGCGTGGCGTAGCGTAGCGCAGCGTAACTTAGCGTGACAAACGCGTCGTCCATTTTCGTTTTCAGACCAAGTTTACACAACGACGCTCGATCGTGTGGTCACGTGCTCGCCGTGGCGTGACGTTGCGTTTAACCTCCTCGTCGTCGTCGTCGTCTGCCTGCTTACGGCGGCGGCGGCGACGGCGGCGCGGCGCGGCGCATGCTCTCGAAGGTTTTCCATTTTTCACTTTTCACTTTTGTAGGGATGTGTTAGTTGCAATGTGCTGTTCTGCTTTCTCGTAAGTTATATTCGCCCTGTTCTGCAAAACGCTCGCCGTAAAATTCGAGATTTGTTGTTAAACGTAGGCTGCCTGCGATTTTTCGAAAGTTCATTTTTTTTTTTGCACCGCCGTAGGTGTTATCGATTTACATATGTACTTAATACCTGAATACTCGTATTACCTGCACATCACGTATTCACCTACGTAGGCAAAGATAGCAGACGTATACTTATTGCGGTGACGGTGACGAATATTTGCATACTCGTATTATTTTCCATGTTCATTATTGACACGCTTCAGCGGAACAGCTAATGTAAGCTACAGCGATCGACGATCGACGATCGAATAACGCATTTCTACTCGCGCAAAAGTTTTATAGGCCGTAGTATTACGTAGGTAATATTATTATCATGTTTATGGATTACGGATATGCGGTAGTACGCGGCTGCGTATCGTCGTCTTCGTTTTCCGTTTCGTTTTCCTTTCAATCGTAGGTTTTTTTTAAATTTAAATTTGTCGTGTTTTCTCACCGTTATGGTGTCGCGACGATTGCGTGTGCAATACGAGTAGGTACTCGTATACGTTACCTAGTACCTAGTACCTACTACCTACTACCTACTTCCTACTACCTACTCTGTACAATGTGTCAATCTACTGCAACGTTGCAGCATCGCTTTAATGTAAGAACATTTTCTTTTCTCGTTTGTTTTACGCGCATGTAGCGTACGTATGCACGTGCGTGTGTACGTAATTCGTAAGATGTCTATGTACTGTAATTACCTACTACCTAACTACCGATAGTTGTTAGTTGTTAACCTCGCTGCTGTGTAGGCTACGCTACGCTACGCTACGCGGCTTACGCTTACGCTTACGCTTACGAGTATATTGTGTACCTACTGTACCGGCGCAGTGACGGCGGCTACTCGACCACGGACTCCTATTTACCAGGTTTTCGTTTCTGTTTTTACTTTCGATTTTTGGAAAAAAGGAAATTGGTAGATGTGCTTTTTTACGGCGAATCTCAAATTGGCGAGCAATCTAGAGGTATACCTTAGCCCACTTATTATTACGTAGCGTGGCGCGGTCACGCAAAATAATACGCGACGACGACACGATCTGTCGGTGTCTAACCGTCTGCTGTCTGCTGTCTGCTGTCTTCCGTATGTCTGTCCTCTGTCTCTGTGTTTCTGTCTAGTGTCTACCTTGTAGCGCTGGTAGGTACCAGGTAGTAGGTAGTAGGTATAGGTACGAGATCACGTGCGTCCAGTGTGATTATGTAGAACGGGTATTTTTTCGTTATCTGATAGTCTAGTCTGTCCGTCTGTCCGTCTGTCCGTCTATACGATACGGTACGGTACGGTACGGTATTGTATGTACTGTACTATTCTGTTCGGTTGTAAACATGTTAATAAAATTGCATACCCGAACGCCGCAAATACGCGTAATCACGCGATAGTCGTAATACGTAGACGTAGACGTTCGTACCTTGGTAGTAGGTACTAGCTAGCAGCTACTAGCTTCTACATTGGTTTTCGTCTAATTGCGATCGTAATTTTCAGAATGTGTTACGAGAACTGGAGCAAAAGAAACCCCAACTCGACGAATTGGTGCACACGGCAGAAAATTTGAAAGCGGATTCTAACAGGCAACAAGTACATGGAAAAGGTGAGTGGCGACGCGACGCGACGCGACGCGCAGCGGAATTTCGCATTATTAGCGCTAATTAAAGTATCTACGCGTACCACGTAGCTTAGCTGCTAGGTAGTACGTTAGATACTTATTTAAGTAGCGGGTAGGTAGCTCTAGCTAGCTACTAGCTGGCCCATCTACCTAACGTAAGTACGAGTACCTACTACCTACACGTTGTATGTGATACGGTGGTGGTGCGGTGCAATTCCTACGACTACCACACTCGTGCTTATATACTCATCGTACAACTTGGTGGGAGGGGTAGGTATTTATTTACATACGATTACAAGACGTATTCCAGCAGCAGCGGTAGCCGCGGTGGCGGAGGTGGTGGCGGCGGCGGCGGCGGCGGTGGCGGCGACCAGTCTCGTTGTTTTGTACGTCGCGTCGGCAACTCTCGAGCAACGGTTAACGTCTTATTCTCTTCGCATTGCGTCGCACAGAGAAGGATATCTATTTACTTGAGCCAGCGCGCCAAAATTATTTAGTTGGTTGTTTGCGTGTTTTAGAATGCGTAGAATTCAAATCTGGTGTCCGTTTTGAGCCAACCCTTTCCTCCTTTCCGGCGGCGGGGATAAAAAATGAAAAAAAAAAAAAAAAAAAAAAATGAGATTTTCGAAACAAACGTTTCGGTGTGGGGGTGTCGGTGGGTTTTGAACGCGTAGAATTCAAATCTGTTGTTCATTGACGCCGCGGCGGATTATCCGCCGATAGCGATACTACGTGCTGCGCCCCGCTGTACCTTGACGCACCGCACCGCACCGCATCGGTAACATTTATTTATACGTTATACCTATTACCTAGCTATTCGTCTAATGAACACGATGTACTGTACGTATAGTACGTGCGGTTGATGTTAATATCCCTCCGTGCCAGCGTCAGCTGCAGCCTGCAGGCTGTAGGTATCTGGTATCTACTCGTAGTACAGTTTTCAAGTTTATTTTTCGTTTTCGCTTTATAGTAACGAAATTAAGAGAGCATTGGGATGAAACGAATAACAAAGTTACAAAGAGGAAAAGCGAGCTTGACGCGATGCTGGTCGATAGTCAACAGTACGAGGCGAAAAGAATCGAAGTGGAAAATTGGCTGCAAAAAATGGAAAACAGATTAGAAAGAATGACCGCAGTCGGTTACACAGCTGACGTACTCGAAGCGCAACTAAGAGAGCAAAAGGTAGGATTAAAGCGTATTAACTTAATACATGCTACATACTCGTACGTACTACATAGGTACTCGTAGACTCGCACGTACACGTGCGTATGCGTATGTAGCTATAGCTAACTGGTAATCATACTCGTACCAGTAATTAACTGAACGACGCGACGGTAAATACGGTAGTTACGCGTACATACTACGTCCTACATACTACGTACTACGTAGCTCGTAGCTATTTAGCTACTACCTCCGTTAGCCGCTGCTGTTGCTCTTACTGGCTACTGTTTGTACTATTGTACTCGTAGTAGACCAAACAAGCTACCCGTATTACGCGAACGGATCGTAGACAAAATAGCTGAGGTACACTAGGTACATAAGTTAGGTACGTCGCACTCGTAGTACGTGTACACTGTACACTTGTACACTACCATATACGAGTACGTACCTACCTACGTTTCGTTTCCAAATGATGACTTTCTGCCGCCTGAGCTTTTTTCGCACCCGTACAGAATTTCAGTATTTTCGTTTCAAAATACGATGCGCCGCGCCGCGCCGCGCCGCGCCGCCTACGTACATCCGTACTACGTAGGTCTAGGTGCTGCTAGCTGCTAGGTAGTAGGTACTTGGGTAATTAGGTGATACGGCCGTGGGTACTGGGTAGTGGGTACTGTATGTACAGCCCGTCCGGTTGATCTTAGTACCCAATCAGCGCAAAAATCCCATCAACGCAGCTGACGCGACTCGTAAAAAGTGGCCACACTTACACAGGTTACAAACAACGTAACGTAAATAGAGACGTCAGTGCGTGCAAATTATAGCACAAAAAAAATGTACAAAAAAAGTAAATTATCGATTATTAATGACTATTTTTGGTTTTTAACTTATTAATATCAACTTAAATTCTTTATTTAATTAAAATATCAATTTACAAATATCAATCAGCGTCACAAAATATGGAGGGGTTGTCAAATCGAAAATGCCTGTGGCTGTGCTTTGAACATAGGCGGCGAGCTTTACAGGTGCCGAATACGGCAGCCAATCGGATTTCCAAAGGCACAAGTTTTCGTTTAAATAAAAATTCGCAGATTGATGTTTTTGCCAGTGAAAATTGTTGAAAACCGCGTATGTGTGAGACTAGCTGAAAAAGCGGATTATGTTCGATATACTTTTGCGTGTAAACTATAGGCTACCGCTACGTGACAAACGAGAGCGTGAATATCTTGAATATTAATAAAATAACGAAGAAGAAGAAGAAGGAGAAAAAAAAGAAAAAGAAATTATCGGATGTGAAAACGCGATAGATGCAAATTACCTGCGATACGCACGCGTGCACTCACGTCCGCTAGATATGAGCCAGCGCGTCATCGGCGAGGCGAGCATTGACGCAGGACGCAGTTACCAGCTACTTAACTAGTAGGCTAGACTATACGCCGCCGCCGCCGCCGCTGGTACGAAGAGTAGAGCCAGCTACTTATGTAGATGTACAGTACGTAGTTGCCTATATCGTTGAAAGTGATTCTCGACGAAAATGAGACAAGTTTAATCACCGAATCGACGAAAAGAGGAAATCAAAGTCAAATTCTTGAATCTCAATGAAAACGTAAACAAAAGGATTGAAATACAATTTGTATTATACATGGTACTACGTTAGGTTAAATACGTACTTACTTAATTTTTATTTTCAACTACGACTACGACTACGACTACGACTACGACTACGACTACGAGTACGAATACGAATACATTCGTCAACGGTAACTTTGTGTAGAATCGTTTTTAGTGATGGTTTTTTTACAAGTGATTTGTCCCTGTGAACACGACGAGATTTTTGTATTCAGGGAAAGGTGTTGAGACTAGTCGAACGGTGCGGTGCGGTGCGGTGCGGTACATTTTTTATTCGTATGTGCGGAGGTAGAGATACACTGTACGTAGTACGTACCTACGTACGTAGTTTCTATTAAAAGTAGGCTACCTGTCTGTTCCTTCTCAACTTCGACATTCCTCTGTATGATACGTATTTTCTGATAAAAGCGAGTAGTTTATCAATTAATATTGTGTTAAGTGCCATTTTTAAAAAAGGGACGATTTTTTTGTTGTAAGTACGAGTACTGGTATGTACGGGTAATGTAGGTACTACGAGTACTCGACACGACACGACACGACACTCGTTGTGTTGTACGTGTTTTCAATGATTTTAAAGTAGCTCGTATTTACGTAAAACCCCTTCTTAACCCTCTCCGAAAATGACTAAAGGCGAAAATTGCGCATTTTTGCGTTAAGATTTAAGCAAAAACACTCGATAGGGTTTTCTTTTGCAAGTTCATTGAAACGGGAAAAAGCCGATAAATAGGTACAGTACCTACTACCTACTACCTACTACCTACCTAGCCTATGTAGTTTTAAGCTAATACTCGTACTGTACTCGTACGTACGGTCGTACGGTCGTACGGTCGTACGGTAATTACGTACGTGTGCTCGTATTTCGCCAAGATTACATTCGGCTTCTCTAGAGAAACGTCGTGTCCTGCCTGTCCTGTCCTGTCCTGTCTTGTCCTGGATCTGGTCATGGGCCCGGGCCCGGTTGTGTCCCGTTTCGGTGTCCTCTTTTTCTAGTGGCTTTGTCCTTTTGTTGTTTCGGTGTAGGTATTTAGGTAACCGTAACTGCGTATTGTTGTGCTGAAAAGTTGAATAAAAAATAATCATGGTTTTACCTCCTTCTGGCGTTAAACGTTAAAGGTGAAGCCCAACTGCCGTAGAGGGTAGTGGCAATTTTTTCGGGACACGACGCACAAATTTTAATAATTCATTTTTATCTGGGGGTGGAGGAGAGGAGGAGGGATGTTGCATATCATCGCCCTCGTTCCACCGCCTCGCCCGAGAAAATCCTGCCACCGGCACTGTCAATCTACGTACAATTCTACGTAATTATGTGCACGGCTGCACGGCCTGTGCGATATACGTAGTACGTAGTACGTAGTACGTACTACATAGCTACGTAGCTACGTACCACCATGCTGTAGTAGGCCTATATACTGTAAGTAGAAGTACGAGTAACTACGCGTATGCGTATACCTATTACCTACATAGACAGAGACACACATAATATAAATGTAGGTACAATACATCGTGTAATGTACTCGTAGGTACATACAGTGCGTCTGTGTAGTGTGTCTGTGTACTAACTGTTGATATAGTACGAGGATAAAATAATTTACTATTTACCTTACCTACCTGATTGGCTGATTACTCGCTACTCGCCATGTGGCTAATGGCTAATGGCTATGCTAACAATAACCAACTTCAGCTACGTGTTAGCGTACCAGCAGTAAACGTGCGAGCGTGTGTGTGTGTGTGTGTGTGTGTGCGTGCGGGTTCTGCTGAATGAATTCACGTCCAGATTGCAGAGTAGGCCTACGGTATTATACGTATATCCATTATAATATGGTCTGTTTCGTAGTGTTCTAGATTTTATATCACGCGTCCGCGTCCGCGTCCTCGTCTGTGTCCATTCACGGTATTTAACTTAATTTCGTTTTATACTTTTTTCTTTCATCTTATTTTCGTTTTTATTTATCGTTCCCGTGCGTAACGTAACGTAACGTAACGTAGGTTAAACTATACTCGAAACAAATATGTACTTAGCCTACGAGTTCGAAAATCGTTTGTATGTAAATTTTATAGCTGTACACCGGTGGGGGCGGCGGCGGCGGTGGTGGGGAGAGGAGAGGGGGGGGAAGGCGGAATGCAAGGTGCAAGATTATCATCAGCCAATTCCTAAAAATGTGGTAAGTTGACGCGTTCGTTAAGGCGAAAATTTCGATTAAAACTAAAGATACTCGTTTGTGTGAAAAAAATTACGATGTACTAGCGGAGTAGCGTACCTACGTAGTACCTAGCTACCTACGTACCGTACTGGCTGCCGCGTGACAGACTAACACGATCACGATCACGATCACGATCGTCGGGCCCGGCAAAATGGATTACTTTTTTTTTAAGAGGGTAGCATTTTGTACAGGGTTGAATGGCATGTTGGTGTTGGTGTTGGTGTTGGTGTTGGAACCGAGCATTTCGCTATTTCGCTCGGCCTTACGTACTCGTACATCAGATCCTACATACCTATACCTACACCTACCTATTACCTACACGAGTATTTCGAAAATCGTTGCTCGAATTACCTACACGAGTAAAAACCTAATCGCCACGTGAGAAAAAAAATTTTACGCTTTACAAATTTTGACAATAACTACGAGTAATACGCGTAAGCAACCTTTTTCTAAAATGTTTGCTGCCTTTCGTACCATAATGCGTGTTTTGTTTGTTCTGGTTTCAGTCCAATCACGCAGAAGCGCACCAGTTCAAGAATCATATTGATTTATTCAATCAACTTACGCAGAGATTAATTGCCAGCTATCAACAAGACGATACGACCAAAGTTAAAAAAAGAACCGAACAAACAAATGTGCGCTACAATCAGCTGAATACCAAGTATGTGCCTGCCTACCGCCTACTGCCTACTGGCTACTGGCTACTGGCTATTGGCTACTGGCTACTGCCTAATCTGCCTGTATCTAGCTGTAGCGATCTACTATCTACGTAGTACATATTACGATCTTCATACGAGTATACTGTAACAACAGTACCTACGTAGGTAACGTAACTACTTAACTGGCTATCTCTCTATCTACATATAGTACATGTACCAGTATCTAATCGAAATCTGATGATACGTAACTCGTACAACTAAATTCGTACGTAAATATGTCGCGGCGGGGATGCGATGCGATGCGACGCAACGCAATGCAACGCAACGCAACGCAACGCAACGCGTTAGGGACGGCATAGATTAACGCGAATTGACGAAACGTAAATTTTAGCGAAATTTCTAGCTAGTAATTTTCACACGTTGTATATAAGCGTTTTCAAGATGGAAGGAGGAGGAGTAGGAGGAGGAGGAGGAGGAGGAGGAGGAAGGCATAGCATCCGGGAATACTCGCACTGTAGTATATCAAAAAATTAATTCTTAGCTCTCGATCAACGTTTTTACCCGTTCGAAGAACTTTACGCGGATTTCTTATGCGCAGTTTTTACCATGTCGCCTTAAAAAGCTCGAATTTGCTTCTTTCATCGAGCATAAATACACGTAATTAAGGGCCGTCCGATTGTGTACACTGTTACGACTTTGTTTCAGCATCGTCAATCGAGGTAAACTGATACATTCGGCGATGAACTCGTTACAAAATTTCGACAAATCGTTGGACAAATTTTTGGCTTGGCTTTCCGAAGCGGAGTCTTCCTTGGAGACGGTAGATTCGGATACCTGTGGCCCAACTGCTCGGAAAGATCATACTACCGCTAATAAACCTAATAACCAGCTGAAGGTAAGACGGCCGTAGGTAGCTGGGTACTGGGTAGGTACGTATAGGTGTACTAGGTAGTAGGTAAGGTACTAGGTAGAGGTATTAGTATTAGGCAGTTGGAGTTGGTAAAATTAGAGATTTCCTATCTACTCGTACCCCTACCCGACAACGACAACGACAACGACAACGCCTGCGAATAAGCAAGTTGTACCTGGTTTAGGTGTAGGCCTACTAGCTACGAGTACCTAACGAGTAATAACCTAGCCCAAGTAATACAAAATGCCAACTACATACAGTACATTACATACCAAGTAGACAGCTAGACACCTACTACGCTTTACACGTAGTACCTAAGTACGTCTACGTAGGTACTCGTTTACTCGTATGTGTACTGTAATTTGATTTATTCTTACGCGCAGGATATTCAATCGGAGATAGAGAATCATCGTGACTTGTTTAGTTCGTTGAATTGTAGCGGTAAAAAATTACTCAACAGTTTGGCTTGCCAGGAGGACGCGGTTATGTTGCAACGACGTCTAGACGAAATGAATCAACGATGGCATCATTTGAAAACTAAAAGCATGACCATAAGGTACGTACGCGTAGACGTCGTAGATACGTAACGTTACATACGGTACGTTCAAATACGATAGGTAAGTAGCTCTAGCTAGTAACTACTAACTACAACTACATAATGTGGGTTCGAGGTGGTAGATAGGTAGGTAGGTAGGTAGGTAGGTAGGTAGGTAGGTAGCCTAGCTAGCTAGGTATCAGGTAGTGTTACTAGGTACTAGGTAGGAGGTGGCATAGGTAAGGGTGTTAGCTGTTACGTAATTAGGTAGGTAGTTGAGTTGATGTAGCCGAATGGAATACGTAGGTACTCGTAGTTGATTAGTTACGTGTGTATTAGCCACGTATCAGAGAATGGACCGTCCAAGTAGGTAGTATACACAGTAGATAAATACACCAATACCGAGTGTCTTGATTGATCTTAGCCGCTTGATAACAATCATTTTTAATCGCAAGTTGGTTACATTTATTAATAAATGTTACACAAAAATTCTCTAAAAAGTGGCCAAGATCAATTAGATACCCGGTAGATGCATGTTTGTATGCAGATAAGTATAGCCTACATATGTACTCGTATGTGTAATTGTGTACGTACTCGTATGTACAATTATAGATATACTACTTACTCGTACTCGTAGTATAGTACTCGTATACTCGTATTCTACGTACGTATCTAGTACAGCTAGTAGTCTAGTATCCTACCTACCCGCCTATATGCCGAGTGACTGATTGTTCGTGAGCCCTAATAATTATTACGTAGGTGTTGGCAGTGTGTAATATGCGTACACGACGTATTACGTAGCCGTAGCCAGTAGCCATAGCCATAGCCATAGCCATAGTCTTAGGCCTTAAGCGCCATAACGACGTACACTACTACATAATATTACATAGGTATTAGGTACTATGTGATTTCCAAACTACACGCGTAGTCTTATATCGGCATCACGACCATTTTGTTGGGCAGGAATCGTTTGGAAAATAACGCGGAACATTGGAACGCTTTACTGCTGTCGCTGCAAGAGCTTATCGAATGGGTTATTCGAAAAGATACCGAATTGGCTGGCTTGGGCCCGATGGGTGGCGATACTATTTCCTTGCAAAAGCAGCTGGTAAGTGACCGTTAAATTTCGGCTTGGAGCATGAGCCTGAGCCTAATTCGCGGGCCCGTGGCCCGGCAGCTCATCTTCGACGACCATTTCGAGCTGCGTTCTCCTGGTACAGTAGGCTTAAGCCTACTAAGTAGTTAGGTACTAGGAGATACCTGCATCGTTCTCGTATCACGAATGCATTGAAAGTTTTCCCCTAGGATGATTATCGAGCATTTCGAAGACAACTGGATGATAAACGAGTGGTTATCGAGAGCAACTTATTGAGCGGTCGCCAGTACATCTCTGCTAACGAAGTGGCTGTGATTTCCGACGCGAACGACGACGTCCGCAGTGAGTACTCAATGACGTGTACCAAGTACCAATTACTAAGTACGCTACGTAGGTAGTACAATTAGTATTTTTTTTCGTTGCTTGTAGAATGTATTACTTACTATGCCCAAGTACCACGAGTATACGTACGTTATGT
This sequence comes from Maconellicoccus hirsutus, assembly GCA_003261595.1. Lineage (NCBI taxonomy): Eukaryota > Metazoa > Arthropoda > Insecta > Hemiptera > Pseudococcidae > Maconellicoccus > Maconellicoccus hirsutus. Next base: position 4,409 of record QBDW01005290.1, on the reverse strand, counting down.
ACGTAATCCGTACGTATACTCGTCGTATGACGTATACTTCGCGCCACAATACGTACGCGTACGAGTACGAGTATAAAAGCGTCCAAGCGTAAGCTGGCTGTTGGACAAGCCATTACCGCGATAGCACGACCACAACCAAAAACAACCTCTACCTTGTTAGGATGCGTCTTTAAATGTATCCTTCCGCTGGAAGTCGGCCTATCTGAAATATAATGCTACAAGATCCAACTTCTAGGTACCTATACCTACTACCTACATGTACCTCCGCTATGCATAGGTATACATATTTTTTTTTATCCTTTCTATCGTGGTCCAAATTGAATATCGCCCGACGAAAGTATATCGTGCCGACAACCAGAGACCCGTCGACATTTCGACGACGACGACAACAACAACAACAACAACAGCTACACAGCCGTCAGTGGATATAACATTGGGCCGGGAGGGAGCGGGTGAGGGGGAGGGGAGGGGGATTTGGCAGCTAGACCGCGTCTGGCGCGCCGTACCGCTAATTTCTCGTACCGGCGGCGGCGCTTTTTTTGAAAATTTAAAAATAACCTCTGCGACGCGACGTTATGCGCGATGAAAAAGTGGGGGATATTTTTACGTATTTGCTCGGTTGTCCCCGATTCTTAACACTCACCTGCTCGGTACTGGACTTTCTACCGTCCTTGGTAAGGTACCAATACCAACACCAAAAGCACATATTTATTACCGAATACCTTTACCTACGCAGGTACCTCTACCTCTACCTACACCTACTGTATAGTGTATACCTACCTATACCTATGAATCGCATAGGTCGATGTGATTCATAAGGATACGAGTACGAGTACGTAGACGTTTAACGTAGAACCGGGTGGCCGATAGTAAATTACTTTTTTTTTTCGGTTCGATCGTGGAAATGACAGCAATAACTTCTAAGCGATGTTGAATTGGACATCATTTTCTTAAATAAGAAATCAAATTTGGTCTTATCAGTTCACTTTCGAGTCGAAAAATTTCCACCTTGTGACATGATTGGCGCATCATCACTGGGCAATGTTGGGCAACGCTTCTGGCCCTACCGCAACGGTGTTACGAGAGTGGACGTCTGTCTTTTGGCCTCTTCGTGCCTCTTTTGTTTAGAATGCAGGATGTTCTACTCGTATGAACCAGATACCCTCTGGTTACCCTGTCGGTGTATACTGTATACACCTTCGGCCAGCCCCAGGGTGGTTATTTATTACTTGGTCAAACGCCTCTTTGTAGTTGTAGCATTGCCAGATGCCACTTGCGCGTATTTTTACCGATTGATTTTTCGTATCGATGTTGTTTTAGAGAAAGATGGCATCGGTAACGACAACCACGGCGTCGAGCAAAGCCGAGAATTGAGCAAATGCATTCGCAGAGAAGTGAATAAATTGTCAGATAAATGGAAAAGATTACTAGACACGTCGGACTTGTGGCAAAGAAAACTGGATGAAGCTTTCACGGTGAGTACCTTTACCACCTATACCATCTACGTATGTACATACTCGTATCTTCCACCCAAGTACCCAGATTGTACTACGTAGTACCTCGTCGTGTATGTCCGGCTCTGGCCGAGGAGTAATCGAATTTAAAATACACTTTTACCGCGCGCGTGCCACAAGATGTCGAATGATTGAAGGAGGGTGGTCCACGTTGCATAACCGGCAACACGGACATTAACCGATAAGTGGTAGAGGGGAGGAATGATACTAAACCGATGCGTAATAGTACGTAAATAAACTAGAAAATGAAACGAATACGATTGAATAAACGCAACATTCGCCGACTTGGTGCACCGCGTACTGTGCAGTATGCGCAGCTGCAGTTCATCGTTCTTTTATTCAGTCGATTGGTGGTGGTGGCCTGGTGGGTGGTGAATTGGTGATGTACTGACGGATATATGTACGTATACGTGTAAGTACAGACTGTCCGGTTGATGTTAGTACCCCTCAGCGCAAAAATCCCATTACCATAGATAACTAATACGAATGATTTATTTGCAACCCTAACCGATGTTTATAAATCGTTATCGTTAGTTTGATTAAAATGAAGAATTTAAATTGATATTAATAATTTAAAAACGAAAAATGTTCATAGATTATCAATGATTTACTGTTTTCGTACCTTTTTTTTTGTGCTGTAATTTGCACGCACTGACGTCCCTATTTACGTATTTACGTTGCGTTGTTTGTAATCTGTGTGTACGTGCGGCCACTGTTTACGCGTCAGCCAGCAACGTTGATGGGGATTTTTGCGCTTGCGCTGAGGGATACTAAGATCAACGGGACGGTCTGGTACGTCCGGTTGATGTTAGTATTCCTCAGCGAAAAAATCCCATCAGCGTACCTGACCTGACTCGTGAAAAGTGGCCACGTTTAATAAACAGATTACAAACAACGTAAATAGAGATGCCAGTGCGTGCGAAGTACAGTACGAAAAAAACTTACACGAAAAGTAAAGCATTGATTATTTATGAATAATATCAACTTAAATTCGTCATTTTACTCGTAATCAAAATAACGATTTATAAACATCGATTAGTTAACAAAAAGAATTTATTTGTATTGATTGATTATCTATGTAGTATGTTGATGGGATTTTTGCGCGGAGGGGTACTAAGGTTAACCGGACGTACTGGTTGAGGTTAGTACCCCTCAGCGCAAAAATCCCATCGACGTAGCTGACGCGTAAAAAGTGGCCACACTTAAACCGATTACAAACAACGTAAATGAAGACGTCAGTGCGTGTAAATTACATCAGAAAAAAAAAGGAACGAAAGAAGTAAATCATCGGTTATTAATTTATTAATGATTATTTTTCGTTTTTAAATTAGGTATAGATATCAACTTAAATTCTTCATTTTAATCAAAATAACGATTTATAAACATCGGTTAGGTTTCAAAATAATTTATTTGTGTTACTTGTCTATGGTGATGGGATTTTTGCGCTCAGGGGTACCATATCAACATCAATCGCACGTACTGGACGTGCGTACTGCGTAGGTAGTAGGTAGTAGGCAACGTAGTAGGTACTAGGTAGCTCTAGGCACATATGTAGGACCGTATAGGTACATACTCGTGTATGTACTTATACTTACTTCCAGGCCCAGTGATTGTGCAAACTACGTATTGCAAAGTACTACAAACAAAATACAGTACCTATGTGTTATTGCGTGTGGAGTTGACTGATCATTTGGTCAGGTAGAGACGCATGTGTCCCGGTGTACTTACTGTATGCGCTTGTGATTGGCGGCGGCCGCCAACCGTTGTCGTGTTGTGTCGTTCCGTGCCTAGTCGTGCACGGAGGTAGTGCGATTTCTCAAAATTCTCGGAACAAGCGTGCCGTGCCGCGCCGCGCCGTGCCGGTGTTTCGAAATTCGAAGTAAATTGTAGATAATATTATGTACATACAGTTTGTAGGCTACATACTTACAACTTACATTATATAGTACGTGAACCCAGCGCACGCGCTTGCGCCTGCATACTCACACCCACGCATACTACACACAAACACAAAACGGCGATGTGGTGGCGGTGGCGGCGGCGGCGGCACAAGGCGTATGTAGGTATCTGAGATTTGAGTGATGCAGTGCAGTGTGGTCTGCGGTGCAGCGAAGCGCAGACTACGAAGCAGGGCGTCTAACACTGTAACTAACGCATTCGTCGGCATTATTGCATTCGACGTGTAGTGACGTGCTTATTTAGGCGCGCGTTTAAGGTTTGTGTTGGTGTTATCAGTACGGAGTGGTACATGCGTGCGTAATAATGATGAACTGAAACTGAAACCAAGTGGTACATCGAATGTATGTATAAGCCATTAGGTACTTACTGCTTAGTCGCTTACAAGTTACAACTCGCTGCTCGTACGACGCGCGACATACAGTAGTACGCTACGTTACGTATCTCTTAGACCAGACACAGACAGGGTAGACCTTATAACGTGTAGTTAACTAATTACGGTTTTATTTGGCGAACTTTCAAAAATGTAATGTAATTTGACGAGCGTAGTGTACTAGCAGGTATACTATACATATTACATACTGTACGTAATTGCGTTTTGGTAGCTAATTACGTAGCTATAGCTACTAGACAGTAGACACTAGACAGGTGCTGTTCGAGCATACGACCGTCGCGAAATCGTCGTCTTTTTATAAACGTTAGGTTACTGTTGGTAAAGATGATTTTTTTACGTACATAGGTACTACGTACAGCCCGTCCGGTTGATCTTAGTACCCCTCAGCGCAAAAATCCCATCACCATAGATGACTAATACAAATAAATTATTTGGAACCCTAATCGATGTTTATAAATCGTAAGTTTGATTAAAATGAAGAATTTAAATTGATATTTTTAACAATTGAAAAACGAAAAATAATCATTAATAATCGATGATTTACT
>QBDW01005288.1:0-16692 GCA_003261595.1 Maconellicoccus hirsutus | reverse complement strand
TAAATTGTAGTATTTTAGTGTTTACTTCATACACTAGCACCACTCTAGACACACAGTGTATGCTACACACATTGTCACTGATTCAAACACACTAAATTGTAGTATTTTAGTGTTTACTTCATACACTAGCACCACTCTACCAACATATTGTATGCTACACACATGTCACTGATTCAAACACACTAAATTGTAGTATTTTAGTGTTTACTTCATACACTAGCACTACTCCAGACACACAGTGTATGCTACACACACTGCCACTGATTCAAACACACTACATACTAAATTGTAGTATTTTAGGGTTTGCTTCATACACTAGCACAACTTCAGACACTCGATTTCGAAAATGTAAGTGTATGCTACACAGTCGCACACTGTCACTGATTCAAACACTCACTTAATTTTCATAAAGTAGGATGTGTACCACATACACCGTCATTAACGCGGATCGCATACACTAATGAAACACTTCTTTGATAGCTATTTTTCATTTGATAAAAAATACATAAAAGAACTAAGTATTTATTTCACTCCTATGAAAAATTATCGAATTATCTTCGAGCCAAAAAAGAAACTCGATTTTTTCAAAAGAATCGCTGTATATTTGGTATTATCTGTTTCGAGAATTTTTCAATAAATCTATAATTAAATTTATTTAATTTGACAGTTGACGAATAAGTGAAAAAAATTGGCAATGAAAGGGAATTCTCATTTGTCGACATAGCGTCTAGATGTTCAAGAATTCTTTCAAGTAGATTTTTTTCATCTACAGTTTGAAATATTGATGTCGGTCTTTGTTTCACTGACATAATGAAATTTTTGAGTCAAAAAAGCTCCACGATAAGTTCATCTAGGTAAATAGAACATTTACGGAAAGAACTCGACGAAAGGATTGTAAAATTTCTCCGAGACGAAAAAGCATAAGGTAAAATTACGTCGTAAGTTTTCGAAGCCTAGGTACGTATACATATTTTGTAAATGAGAAGGCGGCATCATATTTGAATTACGATTTTGCCGGCAAAATAACAGCAGATGAAGCCTCAGGCGGAACAAAGTTCTATGTATAGTTTGCCGATATTATGAAATATTTTCGATGTTTTCGTCGCGTTTTGTAATTTACTTGTTGGGATTCGTTTTGCTAAATTAACGACGAAGCTTTTCGCTATACGAAGATGTTAACTACCTTCGTACCCTTTATGAAGTTTTCTTTAATTCGCCCGTCGATGTAGGCTGTGCGACGTGTTTGGCTCGAGTTCCTTCGTTCGCGTCGTTTTAATCGTAAATCATTTTCATTTACTCTCGACAAGGCTGAGAAAATTCACCTATTTAGACACCTAGCGTGTAAGACATTTTGCGTGGAAAAATTTTTCATTTTCGTTAGCGCAAGTAAAGTGATTTGAGTTATTACGATCATTGATATTTACAGTGGGCTAAAATTTTCTTAAATATGAAAGAGCATAGAGCACTCTTCGATGATTTCAGATCACACGAGTTTGCGGCATTTGAGTCATCTCGTCGTAGAACATACGGAATGATATTCGTATACACGAAGAAAACGCCTTGGGAAATTAAACTCCGTTAAACGGAAATTACCGATAAATAGGCCGATTGACGTCACTCCCTTTTGCATTCACAATTATTTATCCGGCTGTGCGGTGTCCGACATGTAGATAAATTTGTCCTCGTGCTCAATTTATTCACCCTTTTATGATTTCGTTTGATTGAGGTGGAGTATAAAGGTTTAGAAATGAAGTTCTTCTAAGCTCGTAATAGCGACGTAAGAGGTTTTTTTTTTTACGATTACTAGGATATGCTTTTGCGTAATACCGATAAGGCGCGGTGTTACAAGAAACTGTGCTAACGCGATAATAAAAGTATTTCTTCGTGTACCTTAAGTGTACTATATGGTTGACGTTTTTCTTTTCTCCTCTATATTGTCAACGTTGTTTACAGCATCTCGGCTGAGAAGACACGCCGCAAAACAAAATCAACAAGTTTATGGATTTGGAATATCAATGAGTAATGGGTGCATTTAAGCTACGCGATGTACCGCGATACGAATAAGTAATAAATTTACTACCTTTCAGTGTCACCTAATAAAAGATAGGACGTGAAATTCCATCAGCGAGTTTTTGCCGCTTGCGTAAAACTTGGCGAATTTGTTTCCGAACTATCTTCAGGTAGGGTAAATTTCAAGAAAATTTAAACACAAATGGGTAAAAGTTTTGAAAGTTGATCGTCTGACAGATTTATAGATGGGGTTAAATCTCAAATGACCTTGGTAGTCGACATAACGAAAAGTATCAACGAGGAAACCCGAAACTGAAAGGGGATAAAAATAACCAAAATTGTGAAAACTTTCCCTCGTAAGGGGGATACCGTACGTAGAATATTGGTCAGAGGTCACTATTGGAGTTGTACGGGGTTGACGGTGTTACCAAATCCCTAATTTTACAAATTAATGAAATCCAATGGTTCCTAAATTTTCTCCAAAAGCAAGTACCAAGGTATCACATCAGTTCGGCTTCTTTACGTGAGAAAAATAAAATTAAAGTAGTAAGTAGATATAACTAAAAAACCTTTACGGCCGAAATTTCAGCCCCTCTCCCCCCTCTTTAAAACAAAAATTCTTAATTAAAAAACAGACAAAAATCTTTCTCTCGGAAATGGGAAGGGGTGTAGAATAGGGAGCTGAAATTTTGGCCTGTTGCGTACCACTTTGATAGGCCTACACACAAAAATCGTCAACCCCCCCCCACCATCATTATCATTTCACTTTTGAAAAAATATATTAATTGAAAAATAGACAAGAATCTTTCTCTCGGAAATGGGAAGCAGCGTGGGGAGCTGAAATTTTGGCATGTTGTGTACCACTTTGATAAATCTACACACAAAAATCGTCAACCCCCCCCCTCATCATTATCATTTCAATTTTAATAAAATACAGTTTCTAAATTGTTTCTTTTTTAATTAAATAAGAAGAGACAGAGTGAAGAATTTTAAATTTTGGTTTCAGATGTCAGTCATTCGAACAAATATAATTTTTTTTCTTTTAACCCTTGTTAAGTCATACACATATTTCTACACGAGAGTCACACTTGGTAAAATTGACTAATACCTCATTTTATTGAAAAAAAAAGTTGTTACAGCCTCTTGTTGCAATTATTTTGCTTCTAATCATAAAAGCACTTATTTCAACTGAAAATTACGTTCTACACATTGCATACCTTTGGTTATAAGGGGCAGTTCAAAATATTGTAATCAAACCTATGTATTTTTATTTATTTTTTCCAAATCCAAACATGCTAGCCACTTTAATTATCGAGATAGGCAAACTGTATACACAACATTTTTGGTCACATTCCCCCTCCCCTCCAAAAAAAGAATCCACCACTTTATTTGGTCATATAAAAAAATTTTTTTATTTCAATTTTTTTTATAAATCGAAAATTTTTGCAAAATTATGTACCTGACAAATAAATTGTCAGCAAATTGCACCAGGTGGAAAACGACTCTTAATGGTTGATAGTTTAAAGTGCCTTGCGTTGAACCCCCTCAAGTGTGACTCAGAAGGGTTAATTGTCATCATACCAAGATAATTTTTAATTTTATTTTAAAAATAAAATTAAAACAAAAAAAAGAAAACAAGCAAGGAAAAAATAATAAAAAGTGAATTTACCTAATTCAGCATTATAGTCTACTCTTTTTTCAGACCAACTGAGCGGAAATCCACCTGAAAAATAAATTAAAAAAACATTTTAGAAAAAAAATTGCAGAAAAATCAGAAAATTCTCCAAATAACATCCACCTTGGTATACACAATCATGGCTAAAAAGTTCTGAGAGTTTAGTGAGTAGCATCGCGAAGATGAAATCATGTGATTACCGCAGATGATTTCAACGTTCATTTATTATCATAATTTGACTAGAAGTCATCGGTTGACTCTAACCTAATCCACAAACATGCAACGAACTTCAAGTTCAATTTGATTTTAGAAAACTTGATCAATTCCAAGCTCAAACTTCATCACCCAGGTAATAATTATTTTAGCACGTTAATTTCTACTTATCTAGTCCAAAAAGTATGAGAAAAATCGTTCATTTGACCACTTCAAAAAGTAAAAATTCGTTTCCACTGTTGCAGCACACTTCTGAAAGTGTCATTGATCCGTCTACATGGACATGAAAAAAGACCCCTCCTTCGGGAATATTTCCAAAGCGAAAATTAACAAACGTTAGGAAGCTTGTAGCGAAAAATAAAACGCCAATCTTAAATTCTGGTCGTTAACAAGTTAAAATATCTTTGAAAGTGTTAACACTTCATTTAAAAGTTCTCTCCGGAAAAGAATGACAAAAAGAAAAAATAGTAGAAAAAATTAATTATTTTTCTTACTGGTTGTTCGTAAACTAAAACGTTATGCGATTTTCTCACTCGAACAGGTACGATGCGTAAACTTGAGAATTTTTTTCAACTCTTTATCACGCGAAATGAAGATTTAATTGCGGGAAAATATTCCTCGGCGAGGCAAATTTACGCGTTAGCTTTTAAAATACACTTAATTCGTTTTATCAACGTATTTAAAAGCAAATCAAGAGACCGTAGGTGGACGAAAACGGAGTGGTACATTTCGGTGGTTTGCTCTTAATGAGTTCATTATTAGCGTTAACCGTCTGTGAAGGGATTAAAAAATCGTTTTAAAAGCTATAGCTATTGTGATGAAATTACTTTTTCCCTTCTTGGAAAAAAAGCTGAGAGCTTTCGCGTTACGTGTTGTAAAGTCTGGAGTCAAAAATAACCGATCATTTTCACAACTTTATAATTTGATTGCGATGGTTTCTTTTTTTTTCATCGATGGCTGACTTCGATGTAACATCTCATAAGATTGAAAATAAATCGAAGATTTTCCAGGGATTTCACAGCGGAATGAAGAATTTTGCGTTCACGTCAAATAATATCACGAATTTGTACGTGAGTAAAACTCAAGGAATAGAATTAGAAGACTTCCCATCTTCTCTGCAGAGAAATAGATTCCCTGAAAGTACAAGTTTTCGAGAGACGTTGACGATTAATAATTCAAACATTAATGGATTCTCCTTTAACGAATGAATTAACGTTAAATATGGAAAAGTTTCCGTTTGTCAGATGAAATGGAAATTAATAAAATTGATCAATTTTTCAATTACGACTACGACGACGTCGTGACGAGGGTGTTAACCGTGTAACCGACGTCGAAGAAAAGCGGTTCGATAATTTGACGTGGACGATTATAAAGTCAAACGTGTATATTTAAATCACGATTGATACTATTTTTATAACGAAAGAATTGCTTTGTTATTCAAAGCTTTATCGTTGAAATACAACGAAGTAATCCGTATTCGTGAAAAAAAAAACTGGAAACAATAATGCGGCTGGATGAACAATTCCAGCTTTTTAGATACCACAAGACGAATTTTTTTGGCAAACGATAACGTTCATGTCTCGTGAATTTACCTTTGAATCCAATGTTTTTCCTCTTATTTTTTTCAACGAAAATTCATTTCAGGCGGTGACAGGAGTAGATTGTGCCCGTGAGAGCTCATCGTTTAAATAAATCTGCCATTTTTGGTCAGATAAAATTAATAGCGGAAATACGAACTCGGATTTTGGTAAAAGGTTATCGCGAGTAGAGAGAATATTAAGAAGATGAAGGAATGAGATACTCGTTTTAAGGGATTTTTGCATTTATGTTAAAACCTCTTACCAGAAAAGCATGCTAGAATATAAATGACGTCGAAAAGCTGTCTTTTCTTATTCGACAGTTAATCTACTTTTTCAAACGTTTTCTCGTACCTTTCTTGATACTCGAGAGCGAAGTGGTATACTTCGGAGGGGAGTTCACGTATGACAAAATAGCCGTCGTTGTGTAACCGAAATTGATATACAGACAAAAATGCTCTAGATTTAATCCTGTTTTTAGAATAAATTTTCTCCATTTTTGTCGCAAATTTAATGCCTTAGTTTTTTCAATGCTTTAATCCGCCATATAAGATAATACGAGTCAGATACATACAGGGTGTTCTGTGATTGGATGACTTCTCTAACATGACACGTGCAACAACCAAAGTACCAATCATGCAGTATAATTTGTATAACTTTTCGATCGCAGGCGCTGAGAATTTCTAGTAGAAAGCATCACGAATGTACCTATTCAAAGCCCAACAAAAATTTCCAAAGTATAAATATATCATTTGTTGACGAGACATTTTCTAAAGCTCATTGTGATAAATTTTACAGAAATTTAAAACCAACTTCTCCACGAAAGATGACACCGTCGGTAGACATGACAGAGGTTATCCACTGTCTAGCAACATACCAAGGTCGTTAGCAGAACACTCGATCCACCCACCAGCAAAAAAAATTTTCATATTTCTACTTTTGTTGGACTACATTTGGGTAAAGTTTTTCCATCATACAAAGGCGGCGAACGTTGAAAAAAAAATGTTTCGTTTCAGCTATAATATTTCGGTTATATTTTATTCCCCTACCCGGGCCCTAAATTTGTATTTTTTTTTATACATACTTTACGAGCGTAATTTAAGTATTTGTTAGCCATTTTTATTTTTATGGTTTTTATACGCTGTTTAGCATTTTAATGAGAAATTTATGCAGGAAATATTTCTATGAAGGTAGTTGAGAAAAGCTTTTGTTTTATCGTCTAGTTAGGTTTTTACATTGTTGCTACGTTGGCTCGGAATTAGAAGAGGAAATTTGTTTGATTTCTCCGTAGCTATTTGTTTAGCTGGCTGAAAAATCAGCCCGCAGGTAGTACGATTATCAAAGAGTGGCTTTTTTCTGCGATCCAGCCCAAAAGGTCGTGCGATGTAAAGTAAATAAATCAAATTAACGGTAATTTCCGAACGATAATTCGTCCAATATGAGGAATTTTTGTAAGCTGTAATTTATGCGTAGAAGTTTATTTTTGAATCGCGTTTAGGATTATTTCAGGTACAGTGTTCGAATACATGTTTTATGCACGATTTAAACGCTGCTGCAGCGATGTCACGTTTTAAAATTGCTAATTTACGAGCTTATTTGTAAAATGCTAAAATTATTGCCTCGGAGAGCGCGTGGGTATCCAAAAATTAACGAATAAATCAAAAGTAAATAGGTCGAAATTATCGCGATTTGGAAATTTATTTCATTACGAAAAATATATCGCGAGTTTCGAACAGAAAATTCGCACGAAAAAAATTCCATCGAGATGATAGGCATTAAAACGAAAAAATCTCAAAATGGAAATAATATAAATAAAATGCCATAAAATGCGTTTTTTTTCATAAACCAAAAATATTATAATTCAACAATATTCTCTCGGTGATATTTACTCTCTACATCAAACTTGTATTTAGTTAACCTCAAACTTGTATGTAAAATTACAACCAAAAGTTACTATGAAAAAAAATATCCTCGACGATAATTTTTCGCAACGCTAATTTCCCGATGCGTGGAAAATTTCCGAAATATTTAAGCTCGGAAGAATTTTCGCGGAGGTTGATTTTGGTATACGAGCTTAACGAAAACGCGAGAAAATGAATTTTTTGTTTCGCATGGCTGCCGGCTACACGAACGAAGGCGCGTGTGATTATTTTTTTTTTAACTCAATTTAATGGTTGTTGAGAAGATGAAATACGTGTGTGTTTTTCGTTCATTTACCACCATACAACGGGCTCGCTAAAATTCCACGATTGTTTAAAAGCTCCGGTGACACCCGATGAGATGAAATTAAAGCGGCGTGAATTTTTCAAAATATTAATGGCTTTTTTCTTTCGGAGCTCTTGAGGTTTAAAATTTTTTTACAACTTTCAAACTACCAAAACGAACGATTGTGGTGTAAAGTTTTGGCCCAAAATGGGAAATACACCTTCGAGGTCTTTCTTCCCACTCATACCAACTGTGTAGATTTCGATGCTTCGAAAACGCGAATTTTACGATGTTTAAAAAGTGACATGTTGTAGAAGTTTCTCCAAATTGGATACCTACGCTATGCTTTGTTTTTCCTATAGTTTAAGCTTTTCGGTGATGGATCGTTTGACCTTTCGAGCATAATATCGAGATATAGGGTATTTTTACTTCCCCCACAAACAATTTGCTGCAGAATCATTAGAAAATCGATTAAAAATCTCTCGAGAGCAATGTTGCCAAAACAAATAAAGTTTTTCGTTTCGTTTAAAAAAAATATTTTTTTGGCTTTTCGAAAAACAATTTTTTTATTTGTTTTTTGAAATAATTTTCTTCGTTTTTTTTTTTGTTTTATTAAAAATAAAAAAAAAGTTCGTTTTCTTTCCTTTTTTTATATGCTACCAAAACGTAATTATTTTTTTTGAAATTTAGACATAAAAATATAAAATCATTGGAAATTCGATTAAAAATCGCTCGAGAGCAGTGTTGCCTAAACAAAAGAACTTTTTCGTTTTGTTAAAAAAAAAATATTTTTCGTTTTTCAAGAAGTGTTAAAAAAATGTTTTTTTTACTCTTTAAAAATCGATTTTTTTCCTTTTATTTTTTTAATATATTATATTTTTTAAATTTAGACGTAAAAATGTCAAATCATAAGAAATTTGATTAAAAATGCTCGAGAGCAGTGTTGCCAACAATTTTTTTTCGCTTCGTTTTTAAAGAAAATAATTTTTTGTTTTGTTTGTCGTTTTTTTTATTTTTTTCTACACATTTTTTTCTACACATTTTTTTTAAATTTAAAAATAAAAAAAAGTGAAAAACGTTTTTTTTTGTTTATTGAGGAAAAAAGTTTTCAAAAAATTAGAGATTTTCGTTTACATTTTTTTTACTAATTTTTTTTTTCGTTTTTGATTTTGCTTTTTTTATGTTTTTGTAACACTCCTCGACGACTCATCATCCAAATCCTTCTTTCTCCTTCCACTGGAACCAGCAGTGATATGGGCTACTAGGGGGCTTCGCCCCCTGGGCCGCTGCGCGGCCCCAAACCCCCCTCCCGTACACTTTTATGAAAAACACTAAACAAAAAACAATAATTTGGCAAGCTCAAAATTGTACTGCAGCTAGTCATCAGTCATCAGCAAGAAATAACCGTTTTAAAACTAACGTGTTCGTTACGCGGCTTCTGCGTATGGCAACATGCCGCAACGTTGCAAAACGTGGCAGATTTTTTCAAAACATAACTCGCGTTTCCAAGGGTGTTTATGGGGAGATTTTTTTGAAATTTTGTATGTGAGTTCCTGTTGTAAAAATACAACTTTTCGTTTTTTGAAATTCAAAATCGGATGAAAAGAAGCGGAGTTAGCATAATTTTGGTTTTTATTAAATACCTCCCCCCCTATGGGGCCAAAATTCTTGAAAGTTGGCCTAGGTAATTAGGGTACCATACCTCAAAAACTGTTGTGGGTGATTTTGATTTTTTTCAAAAACTTGGGGAAGGAGGTGCCAAAATGTCGAAAATTTGGTTTTTGGAGCATAACTCCCCTTCTATGGGACCAAAAAGGTTCAAATTTTGGATTAGGAGGTTAAATACGATTTAAAGAAAAGTACTATTTTAAAATTTTTATATCTCAATTTTGGCACCTCCCCCCCCCAAATTTGGGGCTTTTAAAATCAAAATTTACCCTTCGCTTTGTTATAGGCATCAAGTGTAGATCAAGAGCTGAACTTTTTTGCTTGTAGCTTTATATATATGATTCTTCGTACTGAACTCCTCATGAACTAGAGATGGACCTCAGGAGAGAATTATAAGAACATACCAAGATTGCAGGTAATTGAAAGAAGATTTTTCAAATTTTCAAATTACATAAAAATGCAATATATTCTTGTTTTTACCTCAAAATATCCTTCATAAGGGAAAATTTTTCGGACCCGGGTTCAGTCTCCTTGACAATCGGTGAACACTGCTTAATAAAAAAAACGAATTAATTCCGAACAAACGCGACGACCATGAAGACATGATCAGTGATATTGAGGACCCACGTCAAGTTAAAACTCCCTTTATAAACATGCGCTAAATTAAGAGAAACCCCTCAAACGACAACGTATCGAGCGACGCCCCACGTGTTTTATTTATTCAGCGAAATTCCATCGGTAGAAAATTTCACCGCGTAAAGATTACGGTAAACAATTGCAAAAGCCACGTGTATCTAATTCGGTAATTTCACGTAACGATACCGAAAAAGCTTTAGAGTGCAAAATGTTGACAGGTTTTAAAAGCGAAGCAAATACGACGTGGCCTTTTTTCTACACTAGTCGAGTACCCTCGAAGAATAGATTCGCTTTTCCAGTGGCCATTTTGATTTGGGAAATGTGCAAGTCACACTTCGTCGCCGCTTACGCAGCGTCTTTGTGTACGCGTGGCCATTCTAATGGCCATTGATGGATTACTCTTTCGTTTCGATACGACCCGTAATACCTGCATGGAAAGTGAATGTTTTCCAACGTATCGATAACGATGGGTTTTATCGCATTCGTGTATAACAAGGTGATCGCAATATCACGACGGTTTTAGAAAATTGCCCGAAATAGTCGGCACGTGTTGCGGGTTTCAGTTTACTTCGCAGAGAAGCTGGCGGATTTTTTCCATTTGCCTTGAGCAAACGGATTATCAAGGTGTATGGAGTTGTTTATCTAAACGAATATCGTTTAATGTGAATATAGATACCAAGGTATACGGTCGACTTGAAATTGTATATAGTCGCAAATTAACGATAATATTAGGTCTTATATTCTTTGAAGTATATAGATATTAAAAGTTACACTGCGGAGTACAGTTGAAAGGAAATCTTCTCCAAGTAATTATTTTTAGGGCGATGCCGAGTACCGTGAGATGGTTTTGTTTTCGGTAATCAAAATACTAGAAAGTTTGGCCGGAAACTAAACTTTAGACTAACTCAAGGAAGTCGGTTTAAACGAATTAATTAAGATCGCTTTAACGTTTATATATTCGATATAAGTATATGCCGCATACGTTTTCGAGTATATTCGCTGCGCTACACAAATAAACACCAAGGCGAAGAAAATGTGGCAAAATTGCAGTTTTATACTTATAATGTGTAATTGAATAAAAAGTTGGCAAAGCGTGTGTAATTTAGTCGTTAATTTAATCGTTTTCGAGAGCTGAGAGCTTTTGAAATAAAACGCATACCATTGCGGAGAAATTAGCTGGTTGGACGCGGAAATTGAAAGGCGTATACGGGCTCCTTATGTATCACGCTTTTCGGGCTTATGTTACGAATACAAAAGTCGAAGAAGTTACCAAAGTTGTTATTTTAATGTTGAACGAGATTAGAACGGAAGAATTTCCACGATGTGGGTTTCTTTTACGAGTGTTCAAGGCGTTTTATCTCGATGGCGCGAAGTAATGCTATTTACACCAGCCAAAAGGTGACGAGCGATGAATGCTTTATTGAGAAATTAGCCCGAATTATATACAATGAAGAACCCGCCAAATACCGTTTATTCCACTCGTATCGATCGATTTATATTTACCGTGTTTTTACGAATAATAACGAAACGACATTAAAAATTGATTCCCTTTTTAATTCCTACTGTCGACGAGAAGGTTTCTTGTATAAAATTAGTCTTCGAGGGGGTCACGAGTGAAGAATTTTATTACTCTCGTTTCCGAAATGAAATACGAGGTTCTTGTACAGTTTTGTTTTCATGTAAATAACTTTTAATAAAACGGGGAAACGTCACAGAGATACGCGTCGTCATTGAATTGAAAATTTCTTTATAGTTCGATCTCAGCGAATAGAGGGTAAGTGATGCTGGTACTTGATGGTTCTCCTAACTACCTAATTATCTATCTGAAATTTTATGTTTGTGTTGTGTGGACCCGCGAGTCAACAACGTTGATGAATAACCGAGGGCGGATGTTGACGTGTGGGGATGTTTTATTGATCAAGTGTGTGGAAAAATATACTACGATGATTATAAATCTGCTTCTTTGATGTTGATAATTACGCGATTGAAATTATTTTGGTTTTTGATAAGCGCAAGTGGGGTTACTAGAGAAAGGGTTTTCTAGGAATTCGTGAAATGTTATACAAATGATTTTTTTAATAGAATATTGCGATGGTAGAGCGAGAAGAAAAATGTAATGGAACAAACACCTGGGAAGATGTCAATTTTTCAATTCATTATCGAAAATTTCAAACTCGATGTTTCGATTCCGATGTATTGGTTTCTTCAATACAACTTCGATATTTCAGTCGATTATTTGCAAGAACGCGTTTTAAAAATTCGATGGAAGATCAATTACTGTATGAATTGTGAACCCCTGATGACCTGAGGTAAAACCCTCATTTCATTAAAAAATTAAAAATTAGGAAATTCCCATTAAAAATAAGGTAGATTAAAATAATCGAATTTATTTGTAAAAAGAATTGAAAATCGTGCACTAATATTTTCTCTTTAGTTCGAACCCACCAAATTAAAATTTCACATTAACAGTTTTTTTTTTAAATCTACCTTATTTTTAATGGAAATTCTTCTACTTTAAATTGAGAAAACCACGAGCGAACTTAGTCTTATACAACAAACTTTGTTGCTTTGGACTCAAATTTTCAAGAATTTAAAAATTGCTTAAAAATTAGAAAAAAAATCAGCTTGCACACGAGTCCGTAACACAATGTGACATTTTCATGTCACTCCGTGACAAGGATGTTCATCAAACGACGTTATTTAACGTCACATGCCACTCGTAACATGACACGTCACGACACTTGACATGCTACCGTGATATGATCACATGTCACTCTTGACCATGACACGTTACCACGACAATAAATTGTCATTTATGACATGGTGCGATGATATGAAAAAATTATATTCTTCGTTAAACATGAATATACGAATTACGATGCATAACACATTTTGAGAGGAAAAAAAATCAACTGAGTTGTCATCGTATATTATCACCACGCCTATTACCATGACACCACATGACCAGTCATTCGACATACGTATCACTAAGACGTGGTGATCATATGTCACGTACGACCATGACCTTTGACCATTCCAATGACGCACGTTATCATGACATGGAAATATCAAGATTATCATTCATAAGCACGAAACGTCGCCATGACAACGGTTTGTCATCGTATATATCACTCGCGATCATGACACGTCCCATAACAATGACCTGTCATCTATGACATGTTATCATAAAAATATCAATGTAATCACCCATGAGAATGACAGATCGCCATGACAACGGCTCGTTA
This sequence comes from Maconellicoccus hirsutus, assembly GCA_003261595.1. NCBI lineage: Eukaryota > Metazoa > Arthropoda > Insecta > Hemiptera > Pseudococcidae > Maconellicoccus > Maconellicoccus hirsutus. The sequence goes on along the minus strand of QBDW01005288.1, from coordinate 3,463 downwards.
TTTTGTATATCACTTATGATCATGATATGTCACCATAACAATGAGCTATCATCTATGACACGTTATTATGACATGACAATATCAAGATTACCACTCATGAGAACGACACGTCACCATGACGACAGCATGACGATTTACGATTCTATGAGCTGCGTGTTATTTCAGTAAACTGAGCCAGATAAAAATACGATATGTGACGTCATAAAATGTTTGTTATTGTTATGTTTTTCGTTCATGTCTTTATTTACATTACGAAAAGTACAATATTTCTTTGCAAATTATTATTTTATTCCTTCAACATATAAAATAATAGTTATTTTGTTTTATTCTTCGTGTTTCTCAATTCGATTCTTTGAAGATTTTCCACCAGTATAAGTCAAATAAGTAACATTTTTTTAATCCTTTGTGTAATGAATGAGATACTTTGTGATTATATTTTTGTTTCACAGAGATTCCAAAATCTATTTCAACAAACAGCATTTCAAGAAGAAAATAAGATTTTATTAAAATATTATTGTTTAAATATCATTCGTATAACAATGTTCTGCAGCTGCATTCGTACTAATATTAATCATTTCAGGGCTGTTATGATACAGAGCGTCGGTTAAAATTCTTCTCTCGGCGTCTGTTGCAGTTATCTTTTCCTCCATTTCTCTTTTCTTATTTTTCACCCTGGGAAAATACTGTTGTTTTTCGATACGTTTATTAGGAGGTGATTTTTCTTTTGCAGGGGCATTTTTTGCAGAGCCCAACACCAGGCGGGATAATCGATTAATTGGTGATAATTGCTAATTGATTGATAATGAATGATTAGATGTGTTCAATTTATTTGAGTCATCTCATTTTTCTATTTTTCCATGCTAAATAATGAATTATATCGACAGAAATATTTTATTAAAATATTCTTGCTTAAATATTTCAATTATAGCTAATTAGCTACAGCTATATGTACTTCATTCTTTCATAATGTCGTTTATTGACATAAATACATTGTGCATACGAAGGAAGTAGAAAGATGATGACGTCACACATCGTATTTTTCTCTGGCTCAGTTTACTGAAATAACACGCTGCTGATTCTATGTGCCGCAGCCAAGACATGAAAATGTCAAACTAGAAATCAACTAGAGTCAGGAAGCTTTGATGGAAAATTTTACGAATGGCAACATCCCGCAGCCCTGTGATAATTATAACTGAAAAAGTCCCAAATCATTTTACAAATATTTCTATCAGTATTTGCTGCCAACTGCACCTGCGAGAGATCATTTTTGGCTATGAATCGAATCAACGGTGGCTTAAAAGATGTTCATCGAAGATGAGAAAATAACGAAAAAGCACTATTTCAAAATGATGTACTGCAAAAAAAATGCCAACAAAAAATCGCCCGAAGAAATCCGAGTTTCTGAAGCAAATATTGCCAAAGCCATCGAAGGAGAATTCTTAATGGACGATTTAATGTATGGCGCCAATGCTGTAGAAGTGGCCATTTCAAAACCACTAAAAATTCATTCAGCATTACTACGAGCAGCTAAATTCCCGCTTCGAGAATACGTTTCAAACTCTCAAGAATTTATTCAAGCACTCGACCCATCAATCGTCGAAAAATTACGCGCTGTAGAATTTTCGTCAACTGAATCTGCGGAAATTCGATTCCGATAGCTTTGGCTTGGACGAAAGATATGTCCAGAGTGATCAATTTATCTCGATAAGTCCCCCGGTACAACGTAACTCCGAAGGTTACTTTCCTCCTGCGGATGACTACAAGACCCTCGAGTAAAAAAAGCTTTATATTGCGAAGTAAAAAAATAAATAAAATAGGAAACTCCTGTATAAAAATCACGACTCGAGTACGAGTATTTAAAAGTTCATTTTACCGGTTATCTTTTAATGGAACAAAAGATCAGTACGTATTCGAAAAGTACTTTCGACTCTACCCGGGATAGGAAGTAGGAACCAAGGGAAGCGAATTTTACAGCAAGTAATTTCGATCAAATTAAAAAGTTAGCGATGTAGCTTATCGCGACGATGGCTCGATGTGTCTACGGTGAGCAGGTGATGCGACGAAACTTTTCCAACTTGGGTTTCACCGTATACGATGTGCGTTCGTATTGGGAAATTTACTCGTCAGCGTGTGCATTTCCGCAGCGTGTGTGTGCGCGACAACGTTTCCGAATTAGGTATTTTTTTCGCCTTTTGTGTCTGTATTAGTAGCGTATCGCGAAACGTAGCTTTCTTCGGCGAGAAAAGAAATATCGGTGCAGGTTTCGAATTGAAATAATTCTCAGAAAGATTTGCTTTCGCGGGATGTTTTACGACGATGGTGAATTTATTTAGTGGCACGTTGCGACAAGTCGATGCGTAGTGGTGGATTTTCCTCTGGTACGTAACGCGGAGATTTCGTTACGTATCGCGATGAGTTTGCATAAATATACGCGTGTAAGGTAGATTCGCTTCGATAAGAATTGATGTTCGATACGTCGCGAAAGGTAAATTCTCATTTAAGATGGAAATATTGCGGCGCGGATAAGCGATTTAAGTCGGGTCTTATTTGAAGATATGGGCGCTCGATGGAATTTCGACGGAATTTATTTAATTTATAGTCGAGTTTCGTATTCGAAAGTTTCTCCTTCGCGATGTAATGGAAATATATTTTTTCATTTTGCCGCGACGAATTTACATGGTAAAAAATGAAATTCATTTTGATTCGCGGATATACCCGATGAAGTGATCGAATTGCTGGAAAATCTACCGCCAGAATTTTCCGTCGGCTACCACGAAACAGTCGTTTAATGATAACATCCCGTTATTGAGTGAAACTCGCGGAAAAAACGTCACGACCAAGGGTGCAAAATGTTGGCGTCGCGACGTTAAATCTACCCAATAGTTTTCCCGTTTGTTATGTTTGCTAGACAACGTTTATGGTTTGGTATCGCGACCGAGTCGGGTTTTTGGGTGAAATTTCCTACACATAAACGTTAGACTTCGACTTACCCCAATAATCCGACGTACACGGCACCCTTGTCAAGGGTGGATTTCGCAATCCAAAATAACGACGGTTGTTACGCGCGATTACGAAATCAAGATAGAGATGACGTCACCGAGGCGTACACAATTACCGTTTGTGGCCACGTGCGCTGATGTTTGCCTGCGTGAAGATATGATGAAAATCGCCTCATTATACGTGCGCAGATAAATGGTGGCGATGTGATGAAGAAAATGGCGCAGAATTTGCATTAACTGGGGCGAAGTTGGTTTTCTATAGGGTGATTATTGGTCTCGAGGTGAAATTTTCAATGCTTATATGTACGTTACTTGTATAGTCTGGGTGGATTGGAAATAAATGGCAAAAATATTAAAAATCGCCATAGGGTTTTCTGAATTTTGTAATAAAATATCCTTATCAATGATATTGGGGCTTTGATTTTTTTTACATTTTGTGTAGGATATTTAATACGGTTTTTTTT